>JAWWMK010004644.1:0-17122 GCA_035047105.1 Galeopsomyia nigrocyanea
ATATATATACATCATCTGTTTGTGATGCAATCTAGGAGTGTTTTATAATTAATGATTCTATGTACATATTATGGTATAACTTCTCACGCATATTAAATTGATTTATAGCTGCGTTTTCATCTCGTTGATCCGTTACTTTTCATCGCAATAAATGTTCATTTCTACCAAATGCTCCAATTAGCACACAAAAAAATTGAACGCTCGTCAATGGAATAATATTTTACGATAAATCCCGAGAATTAAGCCTGCAACGTATATATATAAGGCTCACGTACGTGTTTTTCAGAAATGATGTGAAAAGCTTTCATTCAATTTTTTATATATCGGTTCATCTTCAAAGATAAAAAACACTCGTTGAAATTGCAAAAAAAAGCATACGTAGCTACGTGATGAAAAGTCCATGCGAAATTGAATTGCTATGTCCATCAACGTGGCTTGCAGTTTTTGTTTATTAAAAAAAACACCATTTTCTCTGTCGCGAAAAAGCTTCAAAGGCTATTGGTTCGCGTGGGATCGTGAAATGACAATTGAAAATATGCGATGCTTCGGCAGTTCAGGAGTCACACTGTAGCCAGCATAAAACTACCTATTCCACAAGAAATCGATAGGACAAAAAGGAGAACCTCGTAAATTTTTCCATGCCAGTGCTCCAGATTCAAACAAACCAGCTCTCGCGAGTCTCCAACAACAAAAAAATGTCGTCGTCGTCTGTCGTACCGGCGGCGTATACACGTAGACGCGTATAGCACGCGAGATGATTTTCAAAGTCTCTTCGCAAAGAATACTGCACGGAGCGTGGCGTAGTATAGCTGCTATCCTGAAATCGTCCGTCAGGCGTCTCTCTCTCTCTCTCTCTCTCTCTCTCTCTCTCTCTCTCTCTCTCTCTCTCTCTCTCTCTCTCTCTCTCTCTCTCTTTCTCGTCGTCGTTGGAATGGCAATGGTGAATTCCAGTCACGTAGCGCATCTTGTGCCGAAAAGGAGCTCCATAAATCGAGGCGCAGATTACTCAAAGCCTGATTGAAGCTGCGCGCACGAGTTTTTGCGCGGCCCGAATCGAAAAGCAGGCAAATTTGTCGTCTGCCGCGCAGTCGTATATACCTCGATCCATGGCAAAAACGATCATGAAATTTCAATCGCTCTCGTACTCGCGACAAATTGCTTTGTGACACTGACGTGCCAACGGCTGACGCACACACACGCATACACACGCATGCACCTTGCGCTGCCAATTTATTCACGCTTTGTGACTTTAACGGCTTTGTATATAGCCAAATTAAACTTATAATTGCGTGTCGAGCTTTCAGCAGCAGCAACGAAGGCTCTCCCTCGATACTTACAATTAGTTTTAGTCAGAAATTTTAATAGCTCAACGCAAAGCACGTCAAGCGTTGAAACAAAAATTAGCTTCAATTTTAAATTCTCGCTACTCTCGTCCAGTACAAACAAGCCTGATTAATTAATGTTAAATTGAAGCTTTATAGAATTAGAGCCAAAAAAAAAGAAATTGGTATTCTAGACCCAAAAATAATTTTCTCAGACATCTTCAAAGTCGCAATATTGGCTTCCGTGAAGTCCTTCATCCATCTCAACGCTAATAAATTTATCGCCGGAAAATTTCGTAAGAGGATAATTTCGCTCGTTCTCGGCTAATTCGAAAAAAAAAAAACGTTAATCTTCGCGAAGACGCCGCGTTAATTGGCGAACTACATGACGCGCAAACAAAGTGCGCGCAGTGCACGCGGTGGCATCTAATTAAAATGATAATCTATCAAATTGACCGCTAAACCGAGCTCTCTCACCTCTGCTTCCAAGCAAGTTATATACGCGTTGGGCGGAAAATCGAGCGCTCGAACAATTAGCCGTGAGGCAGGCGCGCGCGCGTATAACCGCCCGAAAATTAGATCGTCAACTCGTCAAAAGGCGAATCTATACGTAATTGTGACCGCGTCGCTCGGAATGCGATGTCCTCGTGCACGAGCTCTACTGTAGGTGTTTAATATTTCGAACGCTAATGTTATATGACGTGCTGGACATGATTGACATCATATATAGTGTTAACTAGCATTAATCAATTTGTCTATCAATTAGTGATTGCACAATATTTACTTATCCATCGACCTCGTCCATATTCATTACACCACTTAACGTATTGCATTGTTTACCAAACGCTCACGAGTTCACTAATTAATCAAACTATTCTCACGGCATATGCAAATAGACGCGCACATGTTGGTTTGTCAACAACAAAAAAAAAAGACAAATAGAAAGATATATGCCGACATAAGCTCTGTTCACTTTGTTTGCTTGATGACCGAGTATATTCTGAAGCGTCATCTCTCGAAAGATACTTCAGAAAGCCGCGCCTTGAAACACGTGAAAGTTTCAAATTAAACAAGTTAAGTCGCAGCGACTACTCGGCAATATAGTATAGCACAAGCGGCTCATCGTAGCGCCTTTCGCGCGGAAAAAGCCAGCGAGGCTGTTGGTCATTAACATAAAAATCTTCTTAATTGGACTACCACTAGAGATTTAGAAGTCTGCGAGCTCAAGCCACTCAAAGAAGCCTAGTTATCTTGATTTTTTCTTTTCGTCGTTCAACGCGTTAAAAATGCACAAATTCATCTAGCCTATTTGAAAGGCGTATTATTTTGTTTTTTACACTGTAGATTTTAATCGCGAACTTGCAAGCTCGTAACAAACATTCGAAAAATGCTCTCGTGTCGAGTAGTTGAATGAAAATCGATTGACGAGTTTGTCAACAATAAAAAAAAAAAAGCCACAAAGACCACAAGTGCGAATCCCCGTGGATGGTTTCGATCTATACTGTCAGAAATAAATAACTCGCAAAGCTCTCGCGTCAAATTTGCCCAGCCTGTCGATATACACAGTAAGTTTACATAGCGCCATCACTTGTCGAGAGAGCTATCATCGTGTAACGCACTCGTAAAACAACGCGGGCTAGCGTGAAAATCGATCACAGGCTAAACGGAAATTAATTGGCTCGCGTGGCTCTAATGTCGCGCACTGGTCCATTGATATGCCGTGCACCACGCGCGAGGGCCGAATGCGCTGGAACTCTCTCTCTCCCTCTATGGTTAATTATGTTCCCCTTCCTTCTCCTCCTCCTACTATTACTCGCAGCAACGCGTGACTGCGGAGCTTGGGATTTCGGGCTTTGAGATTAGATGTGTACGCGTGTGTGTGTGTGTGTATGTGTTTGTGTGTATGTGTATGCAGTGCTACAGTCCAAGTGATGCACTGTGCGATAAGCCTGCTACTGCCCTGTAGTGCTCAGTTGATTGAGCTCGCTTTCGATCGAGCAAAGTGATCGTTGCTTGAGATTCTGCAATTTATTTTTGTTTAGTAACGTTTCTACTACTTGTTCAACGACTTTTTTTCCGAGAAATCGTTTGATAACTAATATCGGATGTTTTCGTGTCGTTGGATCAGTCATTCAGCTTTTGATTTGCGGAGATATTGATGATAACATGTCCAGGTTTCAACGCTCATAATATTCCAAAAGCCAGATATGCGAGTAAAATGTTTTTGTCTTTCCAATATATAACACAGGACAAATTAATTTATGTTTCCTCTTTTGTTTAAATTGATGTTGTTTGCATTTTCATCTCTCCTGCTGCATTACTGAATAAATATTCACTTGACATTGTTAAACGAAAATTTCGCATGTTCAGCCGTGCGACTAATTTTAATTTTATTGCAGTTTCCTCAGAAAGAATGTCATAATATTATTATTTGGAAATCAAGTCGTTCGGATTCGACTTGTAAATAAACAGTAGGTCCAGTAATCGGGAACTGACAAATCTGGTTATCTGTAGGTTTCATCGCCCGCAAGGCAAGAGCTAATCTGGTAAAAAAATCGCACAGAGGGTTCATGCCGAGCACCTACCGTAGAAGCATAAAAATGACTGTTTGGAAACCGCGGTAGTCCGATGCTTCTCGGAAACACCTCACGGCACACAATATGGAAGTGGTGGGTGAGATGCCCTGAAAGCCGATCATGGTACAGGGTTACTGAAAAAACTAACTAATTATCTATTATTATTTGAAAACAAGATTTTATTGCAACACAAATAACTTTTCTTTCATCGTTCATCCCCTTTGATACATCAATTATTAAAAATATTTTTCCATTTGTATGTATTTCGTGACTTTCGAACAAGATAAAATTTTAATTTTGACAGCAAAGAACAGATGAATAGATTTTTTGACGACAAAAATTAATTTTCACATGTTTTCTCCTCATTTATTGTTTGAAGTAGAAAAATAATAAATATTATATGAATCTTTGCAGTTACGATTGTTCACGAATAAATCTATTCTCTCATACGCATGGATTCCACATTGTTAACTCGTCCAATTAATTGACGCGCGTAGCGAATCTGAAAGCTCCGACAAGAGCAAACTTCAAAGTGACGCGCAAGTAACGCGCGAACGCAGCAGACGCAATTAATCGAGGCGCTCGAAGCAGCTAAATTGAAAATAGAGTCTCTCGCGTCCATATATACACACACATACACGAACACACGCACATGCCTACTATCGCATAGAAGGCGCGTCACTCTCGTCAATTGTTTGAGGGCCCGTTTGTGCTCGAACGCACATCCCTCAACCCCTTTCCAAGTTCGGCGATGAAGCAGAGCGAACAGCGAGAGGGGCGGACGGGGGGGGGGGGGGGGTAATCGCGCACTACGCCTACGCTTACGCGGCTCTCACCCACCGTTAATTAGCGACCGCACGACTAATTAAACGCGCCAAGCAAATGATTTCGCGACGCCGTAGTCGTCCGTGCCAATTACTAGCGCGTTATTACGTTGTGTTGCAGGTGTAAAAGATTATCGAGAAGGTGCAGTTTGTTATGATTTAAGACGAATCGAATGATTTTTGTAAACATTAACAATTGACAGCCACTGTTTTGAATATCGACAAAACACGTTGACCGCAACGGTACTATAATCATAATATTTCTTTTCGTACTCTCCTCTTCAGATTCGTATCTTCCGATATATTTGAAAAAAAAATTGTTCTATCGGAAAGAATTCATACAAAGATTTCTGAAAAAAGATTAAAAACTGCAAATCCAAATATTTTCTATTTTTTTGCGTTCCTTATTCATAGCGTGATTTTTTTTTTCCTAAAAAAAATCGATATCCCCAAAAAGACCAGTACAGTCAAGCCAATCGAGCGTTCTCTCTACAGTATATTCTTTTTTTTTTACTACAGCAAGCGTATAGAAAGAGAGAGAGAGAGAGAGAGAGAGAGAGAGAGAGAGAGAGAGAGAGAGAAGGTGCGGAAAAATAACGGAGTAAATAATCCGGCTGAAGAGCGCATTGTTCGGGATTGGCGGAAAAACGAAAGCGCCAAGCTCAGCGCGAAATCTGCCAAACAAGCAGCGGCGGCGCTTGCGTACGTGTCAGGGCCAGGCGTGGAGTACAGTGGCTGACCTGGTAAGTGTAACTCGTGCATATATATAGAGAGAGTGAGAGAGTGAGATAGCAGGTGCAGTCGGTATAAATCGAAGGGGACGGTACTCGGCGATCAACGCCATCGTCGAGTTCCATCCCCGGCAACGGATTTACGTGCGACTGTGAACGACGACATGCTCTGCGGGCTCGACTCTAGCTCACTCTCGATGCCTGCGCTTGATGCCTCACTGATATCAGCCGTCTTGACTCTTGAGTGCGGCATCAATTTTCTTCTGATTGATGGTGACGATCACGATTATTCTGCATCCCACGACATGTACGTTTACCGTCAACTTAACATTCTTCTCTCTTTTTTTTCCTACAAAAACTTTCGCCTGTTGTTAATCGGAGTTTAATATCCGAATTTATGTCACGTACGCTTGCAGTCTACCATCAAAATGTACTTCAGCATGGTTTTGACTTATGATAGCAATTACACATTTTCCTGATTACTCCTCGTTTTTAGACATTATACTCGAGTTACACTTTGAATAATTTACTCGAGCACTCTCTCTCTCTCTTTCTCTACGCTAACAATTTAATTTGCTCGATTAACTCAATGTTACACGAGCGCTAGCGTCAAAGAGACCAAATCCTGAAATAACTCTGTAAATTTGCTCGACAGGAAACGCGTCGGAAGAAGCAGAGAGCGAGAGAGAGAGAGAGGCTCCGATTTTCCCCTACATAAACATACACACACATACCCATACAGACACAGACAGTCAGCGTAGGATTAGGGTCGCAAAGCTCGCCATAATTGATGAGCGCGTGCGAATGGTGGCAAAGGGTGAGCGTCGCTAATTACAAAGTAAACGCACTCGGGTGCGAGCGCGTTTGCCAGCGAAAACGCGCAAAACAAAGCTGCACTGGCAGCCAGCGTGCAAAGTAAGTGTATGTCTGGCTTCTCTCAGTCTCTCTCGGCTCTCGCTCGCTGCTGGATCGATCTTGCGGCTAATTAATGCCCCTCGCGCGCGGGATTAGGCTAGTCGCTTGAGAGGGAAACCAATTATAAGTGTCCCCAAAGTTACTCATCCTCGCGTCGTGCGCACGAGAGCAAGTTCCTGCCAGCGGTTCTTTCGCGGTGATGTCAGTTTCTCCTCCTCCATCTCCTCCTCCTCCTTCCGCCAAACAAACTCTCTCGTCGTAGAGCGACACTTCGGCTCGCTCGTCCGTCGCCCTCTAATGAACCTGCATTCCGCCAGATTTCGGCCCGCATCTAAACCCTCTTCCCCCCTTTTCGAACTTTGCCGCTATCCGCGTTTTCAGCCCTTCAGATGCTCATAGTTTTTCCCGTGAGATACTTTTGTAAAGCCAGACCAACGTCGACTACATAGTAGGGTTGGACTTTTTTTTTCATTCTTCTTCTTCTCCGTGAACGGTGTCGAGATCTTTTGTTGAGTCAGTAAACAGAGTGTGAGATTAAACTGGCGAGAACTTTTAGTTGGAAGAGTACAGAAAGACTCTACGCCTCAGCAATTTTCAAATTCTCCCATCATACTTTTCATTTTCTCCAATGTGATATTCATTAATTTGCTTGTCAAATGGTAAAGTGATATTATCGTCACGCGAGTATTTTTACCGTACTACTTTGACTTACGTTTTTAATATTTGATGGTAACTTTTGAATTTCTTCATCAGAGCTCATTAGTAATATACACATTTTCTTATTGACTCAAAGCTACTTAAAAATTTTCTACATTGAAAAAAATCTCTCAATGTCTTCTAGAAAAATCTTTTCCCGGAAATCTTTCCGCGCTAATAGATGCATTTAATGAACGGTAGTCTCAAGCCGAGAAAAAAATGACGGTACAAATCCTTTTGATGAGCCTTGAATATTAAATACTGGAAGAATATCGAGCCGATGAAAGTTGTTCACTTCGTTAAAAATTCAATATTCAAGAGAAAAGTTGAGAAGTCCAGCAGTCGATTGAATATTCAACCTTGCAAAAGGCGTTATTTCTTTCATCTTGGCTCTCTCTCTCTCGACATAATTAGCTCCAACGCTATCCCGCGAAGTAGCCGATGTATATAATATATCGATATAAAATTGAGCGATCGCTGAATCGTTTATCTCGTAGGTAGGGGCTTTTCCATTTAATTTCTCTCGAACTGACTTGCTATACTTTTCCCTTCCGAGTGAAAACTTGTCAAAAGAAAGAATCTTTATGAAACTTTGTTAGATACGACGCAGGGTGGGCTAACTTTTACGATGTACGTTCTCGACCATTGAAAACCTAGGGAATAAAAGAAAAATGAAAGAATGAAATATTATCTCGCTCGTAAACTACTGCGCGAAAAAAAAAATCAATTATTAATTTTAAATCTAATAGAAAGTTTTTTTTTCTGTTCGCGTCAATTTTCAATGAAAAGAAAAAACATTCTTATAAAGTTTCAGCGCAGCTCGGTGCTTTTTAAAAAAAAACAAAATCCAATTTAGCAAGCGTCTACACTTGCGACTGTCAAGGGAGAGGCGAAGCGCGGTAGACGGTCTTAGCAGAGGGAGTAAGTCCAACAAGCGATTTGAAATTTCAAGGAGAGAAAAGTAGCTTTGCCGCGGCGCCGCAACACGAGAAAACAAAGACGCCCGGGAAAGTAAGAGGGAATTCCCGGGTGTGAGGTGATATCTCGTAAATCGCGTCCTCCTTGACTTACGGCCACTTGCCTCGCGAGCGACTGCAATTACCGTCGTGGGAGCATCAGATTTCGGACGCCTTTCTCTTCTTTCTTTCTTCTTCTTTTACTCCGTCACTCAGCCCGAAATTTCATACGAAGGTGACGGTTTTAAAGGAGTTGAATAAAAGTGCAAATTTAATTGGATGGATGAGATCAAACAATCAAAGCTATAGTGTAAAACATAAAACCCAAGGGATTTCCTTGAAACAGAAGGTTATTATTGATCGAACTGATTGTTCAGTGCACTCAGCTTTTATATTTGCCGTTGATCAATGCATTGCCAACGAACAATATAGACTGCAAATACAGCATAACCAACTCGTCTCGATGGGTATGTATTTTCCACGAAAAAGTGGCATTTGCAGATAGTGCAAATGAATAAACAGATTCTGCGAAAGGTCCCTCTATTCGACACACAATACAGTCTATTTACCGATCTCTTGGGGCATGAATATCTCTGTTCTCGGGAAACCTCTATTCTCCCTTCATTAATCTTTTTGCCGTATGATAATAAAATTCTTTGGTTGGTTTACGCTTGGATTAAAAAAAATCCATCCATTCAGCGTTGCAGCTCACTCGAATTCCACGAAAAAAATTTTTGCATCCTCGGAAAATTTTTCTTTTCACTCGACTGACATTGAGGGCTCAGATGAGAATTAAATTTTCATCAGGTTAAATAGAATTTGACTCGTGAATAAAAGAAATGCGATATCATTTAGTCAGAAAAATAACGAGAGAAAAATGCATTAGACTAGATCGAAGAATAATAGGTAGAGGCCGCAGGCGTCGAGAATAGGAGGCGAAATCCCCGGTCCGGTAATGAAGCAAACTAGACGAATCGTTTTGGCATGGATATATGTGGCGTCAAACATTCGAGTAGCGAGAGGGGGGGGGGGGGGGAGAGCCACACTCGCGAGCGCGAGCCTGCACTTTGGCGATAACTGAAGTAATTCGGCCGTCGACGAGGACACCAGTGCCGTATATACCCACGATAATGCACTAACGCAGTTACGCTGTCGCGCGGCGGACCAACTTTGAGAAATGCTCCCTATGGCATCAGCAGCACGCTGTATAGGCTATAGTAGTGCTAGCACGCGCCAAAAAGCCTATAATATTTTCGTCAACTCTCGCTGCTAAACTCTTAAATGTCGCATTTCAGTCGCGGCTAATTCGATTCTTTTCCGCTAAATCAGCTTAAAACACCCAACAAATTTTCGACGCCAATTATAAACCTTTACTACCTCGCGAGACTTGCCCGCGCTACTCGCTCGACGTTTAATTACTTCGCCACCGCCGCTGCCGCTGCCGTCGCCGCGAGACTCTGGAGTTTTGCTAGTTGTTCGAGTTATACACGAGTGAGCTGACTGTGCCAAACTAATATTATCCAAGCTTTTATATCTCAAAGTTGTTGCTGTAACGTAGTTTTCATTGAGTTTCACGAATTGAACATGCGTCGTATTGCGTAAAACAAACATCCTTTCTTTTCTTCATCGCAGAGAAATATAATTTGCAACACTAGCTGTACGGCACGTCTGATGGATTTCCAAAGTTCCATCGAAACTCGATGTTAATTCGATGTGCAATGTACAGGCAGCAAAAGCGTGTGCATTCGCCTATTAATAATCATCCGGAATGAACGTAATATAACTCCGCTCTCGTAGCAACGTGGTTATATAGGTAAATTATTGGATGCTAACAGCGGAACCATGAGTGAACCGAACGTTCCAACGATCCCCCAATCGTAGCAGCAGCAGCAGCTCTTAAGACACTTGAACAAGCGACTGGTTTCAGAGCGCGAATATTCTGCTTTAACGGGGCTCTCGAACTCACCTGGAAATCCTCGTCGTTCGGGCCGCGTTGCTAACTCATTACGCCTCGCCTAGCCTCCGCGCGTATATACAACAGTCGAGGCCTCGCGCGATAATTCAGCCGAACGTGCACCCGCCGAAGTCCGGCTAACGAAGTGCCGATTACCAAACGGCAATTTCTTGCTCGCCTATGTACGTGTGTATGCAACGTATGTGTGTGTGTGTATATATATATGTACGTACGTTCAATTAAGCGCAGCTGTTTTCGGACGCGCTCAAAGCGAGAGGCGCTGATTTACCAGCAACATCTGCCGCCTGCACCAGTATAACGCCTACCCCCCCCCCCCCCCCTCCCCCCGACATCCGCGAATCGTTTGATTTATGCAAAACCGAAGCCTGAGTTATAACTCGTTTTAATGAGTTATGGAACGCGGCTAAGCAAGCGTTACGGTCTCCGCAGCAAAGACGAAAATAGACAAAAATATTGAAGCGTCTGTTTGTTTTCTTTTTTTTTTTTTTTGCCGCCGCCGTGCCGACGGTTTATTAAATTTTCCAGCCGCTACCGCGCGCGCGCCGAGTGATGTTTTCCACCCGACAGCCGGCCACGCCCCATCAAAGATTGTTTAATTTTCATTTGGCGAGAAGCTTTTTAAGCACGTCGGCAACTGAACTTTGACGACTGCACCTACCCCAAGGAGATTTTTCGCGGAAAAATTAAATTGCTTCGCTCGAATCAACAGAGAGAGGCGTCTCTGAGAGAAAGAGAGAGAGAGAGAGAGAGAGAGAGAGATGTCGTGAGCAAATAAACGCAATGAATTGGAGAACAAGCGCCGGCAACGAGAGCTTGCAAGCTTCGAAGAACCTACCTTCATTAAGCTGATATCGCCCCGATGGTTCTCTAATTGAAGTCGGCACTAGCTATGACCCAGAACGAAAAGTCAAACCAATTTTCATCGTTAACAGCCGCCCGCAACGAATGTACTTCACTATGCTCCGATTTCTGCGACTGCCACTCCGAGCGCTAGCGAGCACATCGATTTTATATACCGCGAGGAAAATTTACAACCCGCATGATGTTGATTGCGCAGCTCTACGGCGCTTATGTAAATTTATTGCCTATAAAAATTGCTTTTGTCAGCTTGGTTCCTTGAAATTAAGCTTCTCTATCTACTCGTTGTTTGCATTACCAAAACGCTCGCTCGCTCGCGTGCTCTATTTATCGGCGTTATTGTGCTCGTTAATGGGACGCGGCTATCGCTCGCTACACTTGTTTGCCACTTTTAATTAACGTCGCCGTTCATGCACCACGAGCCCATTGTGCGTCGCGGCAGGAGAAACCAACCCCGCTCGATTATTCGCGAGCGACATCCAACGGCTGACCATATCGGCCTCGTTCTACTTAACGCATGGACAAATTGCTTATTACCAACGAAACGCAACGAGTTGATGCATGGCTCAATTATTTGGCTTCACCATCAGATATACCACCGAGTTACATCTTGCGGCGTCTCTTAATTAATGTAAAATATATATAGTGCAAATATAATTACAACTTTACTAATGACTGTGATGTTTTATATTGAAGCTTTACTTTTGACAAATTTAGTTTGCTTTTTTTTGAAAGAGGAACGTAAAAGAATATTCTCCGTGGCTTAATTAAAGTGAAAAGTTCGCTTTTTTGATTCGAAGTAAAAATGTAGTTGAAAGAGAACTCTTGCACGTTGATGCACAGTCAATTTGGTGTAATTATTTTTAAGGCTTGCCTTGCGGAGAGGCTCGAATAAATAATAACTCGCAGACATGAAAAATCAACAAAGCAAAGAATGACTTCAGCAGTGCTGACTTTTGTAGTGGCGAGACGCGCGCATTCAGTGCTCAAAGTACCGCGAAGTGCTTTTTCTCTCTAGCTTCTCTTTCTCTCTCTCGTAGCAGCGCCTTTTCCGGGAAAAATTCTGTCGCTCGTAAATAAAATTGACTGCCACGCGGGCCCTTCATTTTCTTCCACGCGTCGCACTTTATAAAAATTATTAGAGCCAACGGCTGACGCTTGTGCTCGTGGCTTTTTACGAGCGGTTGTTGCTCGATTCATTTGCATGACTATTATTTTACCTTTTTTTTTAAAGAAAAAAAAAGCTTTTACGTTACGACACTTTTTCAATGGGAATTTTGACATTTTTTTTATTGCCTTTTTTTTA
The DNA here is from genome assembly GCA_035047105.1 of Galeopsomyia nigrocyanea. Taxonomy (NCBI): domain Eukaryota; kingdom Metazoa; phylum Arthropoda; class Insecta; order Hymenoptera; family Eulophidae; genus Galeopsomyia; species Galeopsomyia nigrocyanea. The sequence goes on from JAWWMK010004644.1 coordinate 12,160, forward strand.
TCATTGCAATCGATGCTTTTTGGATGCAATTACGTTAACAAGTGTCATTGACCTTTGGTTTTTTTAAATTTACCACTAAATTTTCGAATATATTAAATGAATACGTAGCGTTATGCTACAAAATTTTCAGTTTAAATTCTCAAAGCAAGTGCTTGCAGCGAATTTGAAATGCAAATCGTATCGTCGTAAAAAAAATTTACACGTGGTTAAAAATTCAATTTCGCCTAAATGTATTGCAAAACAAAACGGCTGTTATGGCAAATTTTTCAAAAATATATGTGTTTCAAAGTTATTGATGAAACGTCTGATACTTTCTATACATTTCAAAAGCATAAAAATATTATCGTGCTCCCTCGCGAATAGCCCGAATCTACCGTCGCTATCGCATGTAAATCGAGGTAAACCCACAGCATGGCATCTTACATTTATCAAAAAAATATTGCGTTCACATAAATGATAACCGGGCGAGATTCGCAAGTGAAATCCTCGCTGTAGTCGATAGTTGGGCTTAGCATGGCCGTCTATTATTTCGGCGTTAATTAGAACGATCTCCTGGTGTGCACGCTCCATTCTCGGCGCGCGCACGTGTGTGTGTGTGAGCGTCTCGACGTAATCCGGCAACCCTCGTAAATCGGGATTAAACTTAGCGCCGACACGAAAGGATTTTGGCCCCGTTAGTTTTCTACGTGATTAGAAGTGATCGTCAAGGTCACTAAACTACTTGTTCTCCGTTAGGTAACTTTGCCGAGTTGTCTTTCCTGATCGAGATTAATCCTCGGATTTGTGCTTTGCGAGAGCGATTATTTTACTTACTAATTTAATAATTCCCTTGTAGATGAGAAAACTGATATTCGTGAGCTGAATTTCACCCTGTGAACGGTAGGACTCGTATAAAGTGAGAAAAAAATTGGCCGTCCACTTTTCCGAGCACTCGCAATTTCGGAAAATGAAAAAATTTTCTATCGAAAAAAACTTTGAATTACAGAGCGACTATAACCAGAACTCGCTTCATATTTCAAATAAGAGTGTAAGCCATATTGAAAAAACTTCAACATACTGTGCTTCGAATGAGCGAGTACGAGAAAAAAAAACATTCTGAAAAGTCTAATTACTGCGCAACAACTTTTAAACATTGTTCAAGGCAATGGTACGAGAGCGAATTTTTCAAGCTCATTGTTCTCTTCTTACGGAGTTCGCCGCTTGAAGGTATAGAGCTACGCGGCTGAATAAATTCATTTTTCATTCAATTTCGCGGCCGTGCATTTTAAAGAGTCTCGTAGAATTCGTTGAGTTATCTCTTATCATCTCGTTTCTCCGAGCTCCTTGACTTTCTTACGTTTTTTTTCTTTCTCGTCTACCTCTTCTACTTCTCATCTCCAAGTAAGAGACCGATGTCGCGCGATAAAACCGCGAAGCCAATCAAGTCGTGCTACCAACTTGGCACAGCCAACTCGAGCAGATAGCGTTGACCCGCCTCATGAAAATTCTTCGCGAGAGAGCCTATCTCGCGATCTCATTTTGTATTTGTTCCATCTCGCATTTATGCGAATTTATAAGTGATTCTTGAAATTTCAAGCGGTTAATATGCACTCGTGTGTGCCTCTGCATTTACATGAGTATCGCCAAGTGAGATCTCGAGGAGGGATGGGGCGAAAAAAGATAAAGTTAACCCAAAAAAATGTAATGCATCCGTGAAAGAGCGAGAGGCTGCGCAAAAGTTTAATTACTTCTGAAGTATTTTAAGGGTTCTTGTTTCTCCTTCTTCGATCCTTTCAACCAACAAAAAATTTTTTTTACTTGTTGAGTGATTTTGATTATTTGGTTTCATTTTTACTGCAATCGAACATTCATAATAATAAAGTGGTTTTACTGTTAAAAAAACGCTTTCATAGTTAATACAAAACGAATGCGCGAAAGAAAATCAACATTTTGTTTATGACCAATTTAATAAATATTATTATAAACTTGGTACGTGCCCGATCCCAGACGGCAGGCGATAAAAAAAGCTATTGAATTTAGAGCTTAGTACTTGAGTTAAAAAGTACTTTGTTCCGTTTGAGTTCTCTTGGTACACGTTAAGCGAAGCGTAATGAAATCGTTGTAAAGTCTACTCTGAGTTCAAGCTCAAGAGAAATATTGAATATAATGCAAAAGTTTAAGGGGAGATAGAAGCCAATTACAGGTATGTATCTTAAATGTTTGGTTTTATCTGTTCAACTTTCAACTTTTTGTGAATATCCGTATCTTTTACCATTTAAATTTGGTTAAGGTGGATGACAGATGGATATTTACAAAAAGTTCAAAATTGAATGAATTGTACATATGATAGCCACTCAAATTTTCTTGCTATTCCTTTGATTTAGAAGTGAGAACACTAGAATTCGAGCTACAACTAATGCCGTTCTATTTTATGCGAACCTCCTCCAACGGATAAGTTGATAATGCTGTACACCCGTTCGGATCCTGGGACCAACGAATTTACTAGTCGGATCTCAAAGTTGAGCTTTTGAGCAATCATGGAAACACACTCGCTAGACTTCCACAACCGCGATGCTATCGGTCGACTAATACAGCGGACTATCTAGATTAGAAAGCGCGATTCGTAACTTTTGGTTGGGTCGCTGATTAAACGAAATTTTGAGCTGAAGGCTCATTTATCACGAGGTATATATAAATTTTCTCTGTCGCATTTCTTTAGGTGGCCCGTTTATAATTGGATCGACGATAACGAGGGACGCTCGCCAAGATCGGTTAGCCAACGGATGATGTTCACATAATGGCCGCGCATTATACTGGGGTAGTATGCGTAGGCGGGGTATTCAATGCGTATTGAAGTGGCTTTCATAGCTCGACTGGCATGCGATATCAGACGCAGCGACAGCGCGTCCCCTTAGCTGCGCTTTCGAGGGCCGCGAATACAAGGAATTCTCGGCTCTCACTCTCGATTGCTCGTTCACTGACAAACAGTAGCTTCAAATGTGGTATAATATTGTATTCGATGCTTGTTTTTGGCTTTGCATTGTCGATTATTCAGGCTTTTTAATTTGATCAACGCCTCGATCACGATTTGATCACGCTTTTTAATTCGATCAGCGCGCTTTTTTTTTGATCAACTGAAGTACACCTGTCGCGATAGGTAAATATCATTCAATATTTTTCTATAATCTATTTAATTGAAAATTTTTTAAGCTGTTCACGTGAATATTGGATGGAGAAAAATATTCCTTATCTTACATTTTATTTGATTAATCGAAATGAATGTACATGCTATGATTGACAAATATCCAATATTTTTCTATACATCGGCTTGATTGCCAATTTTTCTATGCTACCTATTTTATTATTGACAATTATTGAACCATTCTCGATCGCACATTTTACGTGATTCATTGAAATGCGTGTATCTGTTAAAATAGGTAAATATCATTTTACATTTTTCTGTAATCCAATTGATTGGATTTTTTTTTAAATCCAATCAACTAGATTACAGAAAAATGTTAATTGAATTTTTTTTCAGGTTGTGCATATTAATATTCACTGTGACGCTTACTCATTTACACACATTTTAGTTGATTAATTGAAGTGTCTGTTTGTTTCAATATGTTGATTGCACAGAGTTATGAAACATGTAATGCTCTTTACTGAAGACTACCTTTGCTGTTATTTCAAGTTATTTAATACGTTAAAATAAGTACCGCACTCCGTTGATATAAAAAAAAATAGCCCAGTTCACATAGATGCAATATTTAATGCACGTTCAATGCACACACATTAAAAAGATGAAAAATCTTTAATAATCATTAATAGAAGATAAATATGCCATCCACTCGATTTTAGCTCTACGAAAGAAATTAAAGGTTAATCTTTTTTCCAGTCGTCCTAAAATCGACTCGTCTCTGTCGAAAAGGTATATTTGATTTTAATTTGGAAAATGTCACGAAGCGAATAAATAAAAACCGCAGCGCGGACGGTACTAGGCGAAGGGAAAGAGAGGAAGGGGGCGTGCAAAAAAAAAGAGGTGATATCTCTCGACGTCGACCGCAATATTCCAGCGGCGCGATCGATTACCACGGCTTATCGGGCCTCGTCTGGTCAGGCTATGTGGTGTGCTTGCGTTCGCTTTTGATAGAGATGACACGATTCCAGCACTCGAATATAAATCAAACAACGTGCTCTCACACCTCTCTTCTTTTTCTCTCTCTCTCTCTCTCTCTCTCTCTCTCTCTCGCTCTCAACCGCATAGTCGAACCAGTAACAACGTTCATTGGTTTTAATTTTTTTTTTCGCGACTTTTTTTTCCCTTTGATTTTTATTGAGGTTTGATACAGTTTACACGTGATTTCCTCAGGCTATAGTGCCGATTGTAAAGGGTAAATACAGGAAATTCTTGGCTCCGATGGTTTTTCAAAGGGAAAGGTATTTATTTGCGTTGGCTTGTTTGATTGGCGGATTAATTACTTGTTTTCGCGTTCATGAAACTCTTTCAAACAGAGCAGTGCTTTGTTGAACAAATGCGAACGTCTCGCGTGAAAAAAATATTGCTTTATGACTTCAGTGTTATTATTTTACTGTCAAATATATAATATGTACAAATTCACATGAAAGATACTTATAAAAAAAACTTGTATTCAGATCGGTAAATAAAAAAAATAACAATATATATCATCGGAACTGTATTTAATCCATAATATCGAATGCGTTTGATTAAATATTTAAGCTAGAAAGTAAAATCGTTTCTGTACATTCTTCGACAAACAAGGCAATATAAGACAGAACGTCAATAGAGTTGTTGCTGGTGGAAAAGTAGGATAAAAAAAACGGCAAGAAAAAGATGGGAAAGAGGTAGCAATCCAATTACGAGAGTGGCGAGCACGGACTGGGTTAAGAGAAAGAGACTGGCTTGCCGAAATCAAGGCGGGAGGGGGGGGGGGGGGGGGAGGTGTAGCTCTCGATCTCAATTCCG
>JAWWMK010004644.1:17132-30610 GCA_035047105.1 Galeopsomyia nigrocyanea
CCCCCCCCCCCCCCCCCCCCCCCCCCCCCCCCCCCCCCCGGGGAGCTCTCGATCTCAATTCCGCGGCCAATTTTCTCTCCAGAGGCGCGCGGCTCGTTTACCGAAGCGATCACGTTTTAAATCACTCGGGCGCGATTTTCGCGTTTTAAGCTCGGCCGCTCGCTCTCCTGCACTTTTAATCCGACGAAAGAAAGAGAGCGAAGGGGGGGAGAGAGGTTTGAGAGAGAGAGAGAGAGCCATAACTTGTTTCACTTAAAAGTTCAGGACGTGCGACGAATCGGCTATGCGCGCAGCGAGCCCCTTCGCTCAGAGTTAGCACGTCTTTCTACTTTTCTCCGATTCGATTGCAACTCCAAAGGCTTCTTCTTCTTCTTCTTCTTGGACTACTACTTCTTTCTCTTCTTACACTCGTAATGATTCCAGATATTCGCTATTATGGCCCCTCCTACTCCATCCCGCTTCGTGTTAAAACGGAAGTTCGCGCGCTCGCGCGAGCGAGCGTCAAGTTAACTTGATCAAAGGAGCAAGTTTGCGCGCTATTCCTCTCTTTTTCTTTTTTTTTTTTCATTTTCACTTTTGTTTTCCACGGATAAGTCGAATTTCACGCTGAACTTTTCGCAAGAGTCCTGTTTAAGTAAACTAACGAGTAGTAATTTAATTTGAGCCACCGAGTTTCTTTCTCTCTCTCTCTCTCTCTCTCTCTTTCTCTCTTCACTATAGAGCTGCCGTCTCGTCTTCTTCTTTTTATTTTCGCTTTGTGCGAATACTCGTTAACGCAGTGGCCTTTGAAGTATCCTGTGAGTACAAAAAAAGAACGGGACCATTGCTTTGACAGTAAACTATTTTGTAGGTCGTCAAAGTTTGAACGCTCGACTTTGTTGGCCGACACTTTCGCTCCGAGTCAGTGCATCCTTTGTTGAGAACAGAATCTGTGCCATTATCGATTGAAATCACGGCTAGCGATGGACGATTTCACCCATTTGAGAATTGTATAAATTTTGTAATTGTTTATAAAAATTCACTATTGATATAATAGCGTAATATGTTTCTTTTTATTCAAATGTAAGTGCGGCGAGTGTGTAATAATAACGAAACTCGTCGTTGCGTTGGAGTAGAGGAAGAGAGAAAAAATTACGAGCAAATTGTGAAAAGAGGGTGCTTTTAAAAAAAATTAACACGGCACACCTGTAACAATGGCAGCAGCAGCAGCAGTCGGACACGAAACGTAATTGTGCTCTTTGCGCGCAACTGAGGCAGGCAAAGGGTAGAAAACGGTCGAGCAGAGCTTAACGAAGTATTAAGAGCAAAGCACTAGATGGGACGCGCATGCAAATGAGTATACACTCACACTGGTATGTAAGCCACTTCTCCGCTTATGCCACGCTCGCTCACTTGCTTTCATACGTGTATGTATGGAAGCCAAAAGCAACTAGTCAAGAGAGTCTGTCTATAGATATATGTATACGTGTGGCATCTTTTTCCAGTAGGACGACGATGAGGTGTATCGGTGGTGACGACGAGATCGACGAGGAGACCTGTTGCTCCCTTGAAATCCGGCTTTCTTGTCGACGACGACGACGAAGACGACGACGACGACGACGCGGCGGCGCGGCGCCTCTACTCCTACTCGCGTCGTTTACTTGCGCTTATTAAACCAATAAACCCATCGCTGTGACTCTCTCTCGCTCTCTCGCTCTCCGTCGCTGCTGCACTACGGCTATTAGCTATGCATTCGCGTGGTATTAACCCACGAGACTGCCGATACGCCAGGCGGCATGGTAAATAAACTTCGCTTTCATGCGAATGCCAACCTTTAGCTATTCAATTCGATTTTCGTGTTGCCCAATTTTTTTAATTCATAGGTACTTTTTGAAGAATTTAGTTCTCCACCAGTTAAAAAGAGATCAAAAAAGCGCAATATAAAAATTTTTTCAAATCCAATATTGAATTTTAAAAAAAATCTATCCAAAGCAGCAATAAAACAAACGATATGATTGATTGGCTCGCGAGCTCGAGCATACAAAACAACGCGCTTAAAAAAACGAGAAATAAAAACGTAAATTGAGAAAGTGTATACGGCGCAGGTGCGAAATTGTTGGTCAAATGAAATATAACCGTTGATTGTCTAGCCAATGCGAAGGGGGAAAATAAATTGACATCCGTTCAATTGAAATCGTGCAAAGCTTAGTTGCAATACAATGGGGGGAAAATAGAGATAATACAATCAGTGAATTGAATTAGCGATAAGCTATATACGAGCGCTCGGCACGATTGTATATGTACAATTGTGTGTACTCGAGCGTTCTATACAATCTCCGTCGTGACAAATATTTGCTATACATAATCGAGTAATCGAGGGTAATATCCGTCAGCCAAGTAATTCTTTTAGAGAAATATAGAAAAGTGGAACATTAGCCGCGCAACAAGGGAAACAGGAAATGAAAAAGAAAAGCTCTCGCGCCAAAGAACTACCACACAGTTTCATTTTGTTCTCGAGCTTAATTAGCTGAGGGAATAATTCAAGCTTGGTGCACAACAACGATGCAAAAAGAGAGTGAGGGAAAGAGAGAGAGAGAGAGAGAGATAGAAAGACTTTCCTTGTGAAAACAATTTCGCGTAGAAGCAGAGAGGCAGCAGTATAGCAATATAGCAACGTTCCTTAACGAGGAAGGCACAGCAGTATAACAATAGAGGGAAGAATGAAAGTCGTCGTCGTTGCGCCACAGTGGGTTACTCGAACTTCGCCTGGCACAGTCTTTTGGCCATAAGGCCGAAGGCAATCCGTTTGGTCTCTGGCCCGCACACCGCGTGCCACACCGCCGACGCTGCACGCCGCCGCTTTTCGCGATACAAATGAGGCAATTCCGTCGCGCGGAAGCCTCCACCGCATTTTCCTTCAGGCAGACGAGGAAGAGAAAAGGAGAGAGAGAGAGAGCAGCAGTCTCATTCCACGGCATGCGGATAACAATGAAATATTCTCGTTGTTGGATTTTTTCCCTCCAGTTTCTCTTTTCTCCCTCTCACTCGTTTTTCAAGAGCTGCGAGATGGAAGAATTTTTCATACGCAAATTGTTCATTATTCCAGACGTTTGTGTTCAGTCAACTCGACATGTAAATGTCATTCTTTCTTTCTTTCTTTTTTTTCGGTTCAAATTTCAATGCATAAATGATGTCACTGCTTTCAATTATTTTTCATTCCAACCTGCACTAAAATAATTGAAATATCCAAAGTACGCATTTCTTCGAGCATGAAAAACTAGAACGCGCAGATTGTTCATTAGTAAAGTGTACAGGCGACGATAACCGAGCAGCGCAGATTTTCCAGAACCAAATTGAAAAAAAAAATTCCATGAAATTCGCATCTGCGAACAATCGAACTCGGTAAGTGGGTCGTGAGACTAGCAAAAAAAGAAAAAAAAAGAAAAGAAGCGACGGAGATAGTCGGATAGCTGTCGCTCGCTGCTAGAGAGAGGCCCGGAAATGAGATAATCAAGTGGAAAGCGAATCGTCGAGCTTCGTCCCGATAATAGGCAAGCGATACCTTTTGTTCTACCTACCCTTCCCTCGTCCCTCTCTCACTTCCTTCTCGCCCTTCCTTCCTGAGCTTTTAACCCGGGAGTGAATTCTCTCTTTCAGCCCCTATCTCAATTCACATACACTGAAAGATCTACCGATTAATCGTCGATCGCAGTGGTCAGATAAACGATCTATAATAGGCCGACAATGTGCGTTCAAAAACGTGAACTTTACTCAAACTATAATACATGTGAGCTGCCAGTATATTCGCGAGAGAGAGAGAGAGAGCTTTGACAAGCAGCAAATAGTGTAGCGCAAGGTTGGGCTAATGGATGGCTCATAACTGAATTACCCAAGCGACCTGCGAGCGCGCGCGACGTTTATCCGACCCACTTAGCTGCAAGTGCAGCGTGTCTCTCCCTCCCTCCCCCCTCCCTCTCTCTCTTTGTCCCGAGGCCACGTGCCGAGAAGTCGCGTTTTACCGAGGCTCTTCGCCAAAATTCCCCAGGCTAATCCACTCGACGCCTGCTGTTGCTACTACCTACGTGTACTATTTGATTAATACGAGAGGGCGTCGCGTAAACCCGACTAATTTTTAAAATTTGAACTTTTCAATCCAATTCTGTAAATTGAAATGCGATGAGCTTTGTTTCATGGTCTTTTCATGTTGGACATCATTTCCGCGTGGAATCACAATGATTGTAGTCGATGGTACTTCAAAATTTAAATGTGGTTTTGATATCGAGTTACGTGCACTTATACAGCTGCGTATCGATAATAATAGAGCGAGTATATAAATTAGTTTAATTACTTCGGAATAAAAGATAATAAATTTAATGTTGGACAATGGTTGAATTTGAATGTAATGTGGACTTTGTAGAGCTGCTATTCAATGGAAAGCTTTCATTCGTAGAACGATGTGCGGGATATATCAAATAAGCGAGTTGTATTTCATGGCTGGGATAATTTAACAATAGATGTGCATTGTTCTCTGAACGAGGATCACGTTCGAAGCGTTTTTACTGTGGAAAATACAAGCAAAATTATTACAGAACAAAATTATTTGCCGAAGCCATGAATGTTCGATGAATATGATGTGCATCGTATAACTGATGGCTAAAAGCATCGGATCCTATATATGTATAGGCAACGTCTCGCATTAAAAAACTTCCAATATTCACCGAGGGACGACGCAAAGTAGGCGGAGCGTTCGCGCAAGGAGGTCCGATATTTACGAGTTGAACGAGAAATTGCGAGCTTTAAAAAAAAAAAGTCAAAAGAGAGAGAGCAGCTTATACGAGAGATCGAGTTAGAAAACTGATCGCATCCGCGAGCACGCCAAGAACTTGGCGGTGGCGGCGCGGCACTTTATTACTCTCTATCTTTTCTTTCGCGGGAGGAAAAGAAAAGAAAACCATTAGGCGACCATTAGAAACGTATATACCCTCGTTCGCGCGAGCTCTTTAACTTTGCGCTCTATATAAGATTTAACGCGCGTCGTATAATATCTGCGAGACAAAGTTTCGTGCGCGTGGACGGCATCGTTGAACTACTGCAATTGATGTTTTTTTTTTTTTTAAATTTTTTCACGAGTTTCTCTATTAAATATTTTGCATGCTTCGGCGACAACGCCGGCGCGTTTACGCATGAGAAAAACGGATAAAAGCATCTGTTTACAAATGGCTGTTTTTGCAGGTATGCGATTGGTCGTAAAATGTGTGCCGATGCTCGTGTCCCCCCGCCCCTTCCTCGTCCTCTAATGCCTCGGGAAGCTTTCTCTCGGGCAGAAGGCGGCAAAAATTTTATATGCACTTTACCCTCGGACCGTGTGACATATCCATAAAACCGTCGCGGAGGAAAAGGAGACCTACCCGTCTGCTCTTTTTTTTCAAAACACGCTTTATTTTTTAAGGTCTGGAAAATGGGTTAAGATTCTTCGATAAATTCTCGTATTTTACTCTCGTGACATTTCGATTTCGACATTCTATTTCCACACTTTGTATTTTCACTGTAGCCCAATGCTGTTGTTCAAACAAAACAGAATAACATTATATTGTATTGTGCATAAAATTGGATAAAAATCGAATGTCAGTATACTAAATCGTTATCATCGACATTTGAAAAAAAAAATTGTCAACTGTGAACAAAAACCAAACGTGCGATCCGTAAGAAGGCAGTATATAAAGTCGTATACATAAAAGTATAGTGCATATATCAACAGATACTTATTCGCAAGAAGGATATAATACCGTGGGGAGGGGAGGAGGAGTTTACAACCCCGACAACAGGTCAGTAGTAACACAGAAGCTAAGCCAGTTTATATAGCAGAGAGCATAAATGTCGTGGATAACGATGCACGAGAGGCAACGCAGCTCTCTCGCTCGCGCCTCTTTGTGCACGCAAGAGAGTGAAAGGGGTTGTTTTTGCTTGCGCGGACGATGCTCGTTCGTAAATCGTTATAATCTGTTGGATCTTAATAAGGTGAAGCGCGAGTGAGCGCGCGTAGCGTAAAACGGCTTTTAAACTTCGAGAGAGGTGCGAGCGAGATTAATCATGCTGGTTGTGAGATTGCCTGCAATATTAACGTGAAACACAGGGTGCTGCTACCTGCTGCTGCTCAAGTTTATTTTGCTTCTTTTTTTTCACTTTCAAACTTGTTTACTACTTGCTTCTGCTATTTCATCCTAATTAGCAATGATGGAAGGTCATCGGGTTTCGCTCGTACTGGCGTTTATGTAGTTTGTTGTGTTCAGTTGAAGCTTCCAGCTTTTCTCGGAAAAAGCTTAAATGAAAGCTGATTACGGTTTTGTGCGGGAAAACTATCGTTTTGTATGGAAAAAGTATCAAGTATCCTTTCCTAAACTTCCGTTAGAATTCAGAATTCACCGTAAACGTCTGAAAAAAAAACAACGAAAAAAAACAAATAAAATAATAAGCTGCGGCTTATAAAGTTGACGCGCATGCAGCAAGTTAAAACGCGAAAACACCCGTGAAAGCTCTGCGGGCATCAAAACTTGGGACAGGCGAATTAGAGGAAAGGCGACGATCAGAAGGGAATATGGATTAGCGCGATCAGCGTAGTGCGGTCTCTGGGCTCGCAGTTAGAGAACCCACCGAGAGAAGATAGTCCATGGGCTATGGCTCGTATAGCCTCGAGGGCAGCAGCAGAAGCAGCAGCCACCTACGTATAGCGAGATATTGGCTGGGTGCACATCGAACTCCGCACTTTCCCGCAGTTGTCGTCCGCAGCAGCTACGGCAATTCCTTCTCTTGCTCTCTCGCCTTTCTCACTCCCCATTCGCTCACTGATAAGGCACGACTGCGAGCGGGTTCACCGCCACCACTGCTGCTGCTGCTGCTGCTGCTTCTGCTTTTACCTCGTGTTTTCGCTTCAGCCTGCCGTTAATTTTATTGCTGCTTTTCTGCTCCAGAAAGACGACTACTCGCTGAGCTGATTTATTATTTGCGATAAAGTTCACTGCGAGAATAGCACTTCCCCTTTTCCTCTCTCTCTCTCTCTCTCTCTTTCTCTCTCTTTCTATCTCTCTTTCTCTCAAGAATTGTCAGTGCATTCGTGAAACGTTAAAATATCGATTGAAAGAACAAATTGAATTTCCATTTTTCAAATCGAAAGGAACACATTCAAAATAAAGTTTCAAACGAGCGACAATTTTTTCACGTTTCTTTTTCTATTCGTTGCATCTCAGAGGGAAAAAAACTATAATTCTAGTTTACTCGGCTTCAAAGGATTTTATAAATAACAGTTATTTGCACATTATCTTTATAATTAATATGATGATAACTGAATGTACGTTATTTTAATAGATTAAATCCGCTATGTCATCAAAGATTCTAAGTGCAATCTGTCAACAAACTCATCAAATATCCTCATATTGCAGAGAACTAACGCTGAATAAATAATAAACATCGTCAACATTCAATTTCACCTCGATCGTTTGATAAATTCAATCAACGTCAAATTACACGACGAAAAATCAATAGTACACAGACGAGATTAAATCTGCTGATACAAATCGACAAGTTAAATGTATTTGATGTCTGTGAATGTCGACTGCAGCGTTTACACCGTGAATCTCTCTGATGTCTCGAGTACACATTCACAATTCCAAGGGAAAAAAGGAAAATCCTCGACGTTTCTCTCTCTCTCTCTCTCTCTCTCTCTCTCTCTTTCCTGCAAGCGCGAGCGCGCTCACAAGGACTCGTGCAAAGTCGTTGAATTTGCATCCAATCATCTCGCGCGTTTGCTTTACAGAAGCGCAAAGCGAAATATTTGTTGAATAAGCGTGGAAAACAAGAAGAAACGACGAAAGGAAATTTTCTCTCTCTCTCTCTCTCTCTCTCTCGCTCCAGTCTCTGCGCAAAGGAGGCAAGAGAGGAATAAAAAAGGATCGATCGCTACATTTGAGCACGAGACAGGCCCCATTAGAAATGCATCGAGTTGGCTTCCCCGAGGACTTTTTCCTTATATGTATATGTATATACACACATTCACACACACAGCCACATACGTACACGTCGACGCGTATAACGACGCGAGAGAAATATATAAAGTCGTGTATTTCGGCCTCGCGCCAACACGCCTCGATACCCCGTCGGATCATAATCGCGTCTCTACTACTTGGAAAAGCCGCCGCGGTCGTGAGATGTTAAAGACAGAGAGCGCTCTATGTATATGTATATATAAACAGCGAGGGGCGCAAGTGACTTTTACAGAATTCATATAGTTCGGGAGGTGGCGTAGGACGAGTCGGATATATGATACACACACACACACACACACACACACACACACTCTCTCTGTCTCTCCGGTAATCGATACGATTTAATGCTATTCCATTGGCAGCTGCGGCTACGGCAGCTATTCGAGCGTGATGATTTGCAGGAAATTAATGTTGCTCATTGACGAATCTATGTGCGAGCAGTAGCGGCGATTTCGATTTGATCTATAATTCTGCCTTTCAATACCTGTAACGATAGATGCGTTTCAAATTGTCGATGTATTGCGATATTATCGCTGCGTATGTACGCGTGTATGAGCGCGAGTCCAATTCGCCCGCTAAATTATCCTCGCTACATAGCTGCGCATTACGTTGATTGCCTATTTTTAGTTTTCGAATTATTATAGTGCTTTCGCACACGGCTAATAAAGTAGTTAATGCGCAGTTAAACGAATAAATCAACAGTTCAAATGTCGAATTAGAACTATTGATTAAATTTCTATCGATAAGATGAGATTAATTTATATTATTGGTATTTACAAAGAGGTTTATGAATTACTATTCGTCTATACAAATAGTAGTACATAAACCTCTTTGTAAAATATGTTTCAAAGTGTTGCAGCCTAACCTCTCGAATTCCAGAGACCTCATTATAATGCACAATATGACTTGGAGTAGCACAGTACATGGCTCGTGACGACGATCTTTGAATGTCGAATATCGCTGCGGATAGTCGGGGGCCAAAGACGTATACGCATAGTTAATACTGAAGCACACGACGCTCAGATCGATCTGACCGCAGCTCGATTGCCAAACCGCGCTGCTGCTGCTGCTACTCCTGTTCGACTGCATTGCAGCTCGCAGCTACGATACGTACGTACGTACACGCGCGCGCGTGCTGTGTGACGCGCTTGTCGATATTCCGGCTACTAAATAACGCTCTCCCTCTCTCTCTCTCTCCCTCCCTCGACAATCTCGTTATCGCCTCTGTACTATACACGATATTTGCTGATGCGACGAGGTTAACGAAACGAAAAATAAAAAACAAAAATCGGCACGTACCAATTTCGAGACTATATGCGGACTGATGAAAGTGCGATCAAACGAACGAACGGCGGTAAATTTCAACGGGATTCGCAATCGTGATGTAACCAAATGAAGCTTTTTGTTTTTTGGTCGCGTGTACCGTAACGCATGCATGCGTATTATGATGGAGCGCAAATAGAAAATTCGAGTGCTCTATTGATTTTTGGAGTACAGGGGAAAAAAATGAAAAACGGAATTTCGGCCTATAGACTATTTTTTACACAATTTAGATTCTACTCGAGTGACAAATCGAGCACTAACAAATTTATCGCACGCCAAAAATTGCAGAATCAAATTGGATACGACGTATGAGTATCTGCCGCCTGCGTAACATCAAGATTTTATACAATACCTCATCAGTGTATGATCGAATACGAACATCTACAAGTCTTGAATTGTTGTGAATAATCATTTTACGCCTTGGAGTATTATATTAAACGGAACAAACGTATTTTAATAAAGTCGCAATGGTGGAAATTTTGGCGTGTGGTCTTTTTCGACAACCATTGGCAGTGCTGCCCTCTCAAGTTCCGCCCAGCTCTGATTCAAATTTCTATCGTATTTCAATGCTATAAACAAGGTGCATAGCAAGTTTTATCGGAATTCTATTTTGCGTTCCCAAATTGTGAATAGTAATCAATCTGACATTCATCCCTGTTTTATTGTGTATTACTAATAAATACTATTTTACGAACTATCATTGTCGTGTAATGTTTCAACTGTAATTAATACGTGTAGACTTTTCCAATTTGATTCTGCAATTTTTGGCATGCGATAAATTTGCCAGTGCTCGATTTGTCCCTTGAGTAGACTCTAAATTGTGTAAGAAATAGTCTATGCCGAAATTTCAATCAAAACCGCGAGGCAACCTTGCACGGTCAAAACTATTTTTCATTGTTAGCTCAAAAGTCTCTTGTAAAGCGTATACGCGTCGCATATTGCACGCGTAAAAGAGCATTTTTCGAAGCAACGATATCCTCAAGAATGACGCACAACTTTTCATTCTAGTTCACGACACACTCCAATGCCTCGAGAGTATAGTCCGCGCGAAGATCAAAGAAGACATTCTTTCGTACGCGAGCAACAACAAAAAAAGCGGGGGGAAAAAACAAGTTGAAAAAAGCAAATATAGTGAAATTCCCAAGAAGAGAAACTTGATAGCCCTCTTCTTTCTGTACATGTATATTCACTTGCACGTCGACGACGACGATCGCCGTCGTAGCAATGCACACGACATCGCCAGAAACTTCTCGCGCTGAAGTGCTCTCCCTCTCTGTATCTCATGAATATAGAAGTGCAATATTGCGACCAAAAATTTCGGCAGTCTCTCGAGCCGCCGCCGTCGCCGCCGCCGCTACCAACAGCTCGCACACCAGCGTGAATTGAATAATCTGCCGTAGCGAGCAGGCGAGCACGCGGAACTCTTTAAATTTACATGGAAATCGGATTGTTCTGCCAGCACTCTGCCTCGCTGCTCTCTCTCTCTCTCTCTCTCTCTCTCTTTCTCTTGTCGCGCCTCTAGTTTACAAAAATAATGCCAACGCATATGCATGAGTCTGGCAACAACAAAAAAAAAGATCGACGACACGTGTGTTTTCAAATCAATTTTCAATCTATCAAAACTCCGGACTTGCGCAGCTAACGAATGGATTGCAACTTTTGCACTCATCATTATACACACGGAACATCGATCCTGCGTATACGCAATACCATTGTGCATTCTCTTTCGTCGCGTCGCAGTAACACTATATGTATATAAACGCGAGCCCGCGTATGTGTGCATGTGTGTGTGTCCCTATCGCTTTATGCGATCTGTCTGACGGTCGAGCATGCATGTATATATATAGGTATACCCTTTAGTGCATCTGTAGGTTCTGCGTGTGCATCGATTACGTATTGCCATGTGGATTAGTCTATGCCAGCCAGTTTTCGTTATCTGACGTGGAATAAAATGGGGTTTTTTTTTCGATCTTCTTCCACTGCGGATCGCTTGGAGGAACTGAATGGTCGTTTTATTCTGCGAGCGGAATGAAATTGCGTTGAGTGATATATTTGAAATATTGGATTTTCCACTTCGATTACATAGGGCATGTTCCTTTCAACAATCAATTTAATGAATAGTCGCAAACGAGCAAAGTGCACACTGTACAATACGTACTTGCTTACCAATTTCACGGGTAGCTAACGAACTGTGTACTATCGCTAATCACTAAAGAAGAAACGAGGCTCGCTCTCCGAGGCATTATCAACCAAGTAGAACGCGCACTTCATGATTTGGCCAGTGGGCACACGAGTTTGCATATGCAATAGCCCGAGCCGAACGCATAATTAGCACAGTTGAGGGTATATAATGAAGCTTAGGTCCATATACACGCTCACACGCACTCGCGAATAATCTAAATCATCGGTATTTCGCGGGCCAGCAACGACTCGAGCTATTTCGCAATTACGTGCCTCGCGCGACAATTAGAGGCGACATCTGTAATCGCTACTAGCTTTGGTCTTCTGAATTGAAAAAAAAGGCAATTCAGTGATTTGCACACGCGCAGGGAGGTGGACGAAATGGAATTACAGGATTGTCGCATGTGGTGTGCTCGCGCGCACTTTAATTCTCACGGGCTCTCTCTCTCTCTCTCTCTCTCTCTCTCACTCCCTTTTTTTGCCAACAATCGCGTATTAGGCAAATTGAAATGGTTGGCGCGTCTATATAACCAGATCTCGAGTAAGGAAAAGCGCGGCGTCGGATACAGGCGTTTATTTATCCAGCACTCGCGCGCTCACGCGGATGGCGGGCGTAGAGGAGAGAGAGAGAGAGAGAGAGAGAGAGAGAGAGAGAGAGAGAGAGAGAGAGAGAGAGAGAGAGAGAGAGAGAGAGAGAAGGATATAGCAGGAGAAAAATATTGGCTACAGCAGGGCATTGTTGCGCTCGGCAAACAGTTTGCTTTTTTCTCTCCCCACGTCCGCGAACCGCTCTCGTGCAACGCCTTTCATCTTCCATTCGCACCCAAGGATTATAAAAGCCCCAAGCTTGCCGCCGCCGTGCGATAATCCAAAAATACGATCCCTCTCTCGCTCGCTCGCTCTCTGTGTATGGAAATGAAGCCTAAAGCGAACTCGTTTCTCTCGATCGCCACTGCCAGATAAAAGCGCAGGTAGCCGCGGCGGTGCGCGTTGCGCAGTTGGGCAAATTGATGGGATGCGGTGTGTGTGCTGCTGCTGCTTTTTTTCTCTCTCGTTTTTTGAGAGGCGTTGAGTGCGCTGTTACGGGAGTTAGGGCTTGATAAATAAGGCTTTTCAATTGGGCGCAACAACGGGCGGCGGCACGATATATATCGACGACGAGAATATAGGGTGTTAAGGCTCGAAATTAATTTTGTACAGAGGGAGAGAGAGTCGCGGCGGCGCATCGTTGTAAATTTTATCAGCGCCGCGAGATATATTAAGCGCGCGATTCGAGTATAGCAGGATTGTAAATACTTTTGAATGGCCTAATAAAGTATAGGATGTTGAGTGAAGTTTGCGGTAGCGAGTAAATAACAATTTACCTTCTGCCGGGTTAATTAAGATCAATATTTACTCCAGCGAGTCAACGGTGTTTTATATACTTTTATCCCGTTGCAAAAAAAAAAGAAAGAAAAATTCGCCTTTGAAAACCTTTGATATACAACGAATTACTGCAAGTGAGAGGTTGACGGTCCATTAACGGTTTCAGCATTGTGTTGCAATATAATTTATAAAGCTTTTTTCACGTCAAACGTCATTCATAATATAATTTGATCCGTTGATTAAAAACTTTAATTAACTGTGTCAATTATTATCTTCAAAATAAGCTTTGCGGTTTCTCTTTGTCGTAACTTCTTTGCCATTGGAAAATTGAAAAATTAAATTTGAAGTATCTCTTTGCAGCGCACTACATTTTTTGCAACACTGCGTAAGCTAAACGGTCAAACGGTATTGCATTTCAAAAGCTATTACAACAGTTTTTGACACGCACAGGAATAAGAAGAGAGAGAGAAAGAGAGAGTATGTATCATACAGTAGTAATATTAAAGCGTTAGCATACCCGCGAAGAGTAAACAAGTGGAAGTATAGTAGAAGCCGGCAAGGGGGAGGCGGCGGGGGGGGGGGGGGGGGGAG
>JAWWMK010004655.1:0-30599 GCA_035047105.1 Galeopsomyia nigrocyanea
TTTGTTTTGTTATTTCTAATGATATACTAAAAAACCAGATTTTCTAGTAACGTCCTTCATAGTAAACTCGAAAGGGGACCGTTTTGCCCCGGGGGTCATTTTTCCCCACCTTCCCCTATATTTAAAAAATGTATTTTTATTATATCGCCTTAAAATTTTTTTTATCCACAATTTTAACCGGCGTAGTAGAAAGGTTGATTGTAGACATTAATTTGATTTAATATCCAGTCCTGGTGTCTGGATATTCGAGTGAACACATGAACTGGACTTCCGCACTGATAAACTCCAGTTTCCAATCCGATTATTTGATTGTTGTTGATAACTGGACTTCCATTGCCAGCCTCATGATAAAAAACAAAAATTCGTAAATTAATCAAAAAATCAAAATATTTCACATATGTAAAATTAAACTTTACACACCTGGCAATTGAGTTGCTGTGGAATAGCGCATATCAAATTTTGCGTATTATAGCCGTAGTTGGTGCATGCAGATTCATCGACTATTTGGTATGCTTGCGACTGTACAGTAAAGAATATACAGTT
The DNA here is from genome assembly GCA_035047105.1 of Galeopsomyia nigrocyanea. NCBI lineage: Eukaryota > Metazoa > Arthropoda > Insecta > Hymenoptera > Eulophidae > Galeopsomyia > Galeopsomyia nigrocyanea. The sequence goes on from JAWWMK010004655.1 coordinate 544, forward strand.
TTTCAGTATTTTTTATAAGAAAAAAAGTTATTGCGGTATTATTGAAAAAAATACTCACACCTACGAAAGGCCCATTCATTTGTACCGTTAATGTACGATAATCGGTGGCTTCATTGAAATCCATAATTATCGGTTGAATTCCGTTTATGTCTGTGTTCAATTTTATCAACGCGATGTCGTAGTCCGGTTGATTCTAAAGTTCAACAAGCATGAGAAATAATTGTGTAGATGTAAACGCGAAATATGGTCAATCTTTACCTGTATGTAATTAGGATGAGAGATTACTTGTTGTACTGCATAATTAAGTCCATCCGCGGAAACGGCAGTAACCGGTGCATTTGAATTCACGCAGCTAGCGGATGTGACAATCCAATGCTCTTGAATCACCGAACCCGTGCATTGCCCGTTAATGGTTACTTGCGTTGACGCTATAATTAATAGTAATGATTATTGTTATTTGAGCTGATGGGTCGTAAAGTTTTTTTTTTTAATAAGTAGGAATTATTAGATACCTTGAGCATTGCAGATTAACGGGACAATGGAAAGAATCAATACTACGAAATTCATGATATTCGTTTTAGTGACGGTCTTCTATTGACTACTGACCTATACTCTTGCTGTTATTTTTAAAAGCTATATACTCATCAAATATTATCTCTTAATCTTCTCACGAAGGTCATGTAACAATGTGCTTGGAAGTAAAACTAAATTGCGATTGTTAAAATTTTTTTATGTTAGGTTTCGTCTATGTATGTACGGAAAAAAATGTTACGCTCTTCATTTTATCGTTTGAAATATAGCCGCAATGCACGTACGAAGCATCAATCGGTATAATTATACTTAATTTTTTTGTTGTTGTAAAAATCTGTTTTGTTCGAAAGAAATTTTATTGCTGAACTAAAATTAGTGCATCCTTTTTTGTTATCGCTGAGAACACTCATCAACTTAGCAGCTTTCAAACATGCATTTTTTAAATAAAAATAATATAATAATTGTTTATAATGCAACATTATTTTTGATAATACAGGAGAGAGTATGTGGATATGCATTTCATTATTCGTCTGCTCAACATTGTTGATATCGCAATGTTAGGCAATTTTTACTTTACATTATGCTCGAGCTTATAACTACAGTTAGTAATTCTAAGTGGTTTTAGTGTATTTTTCTTAAATACCGAAAAAATTGTTGGCTGCCAATTGGATTTTGAGAAGTGGCATTGCAAAATCGAATAATGATTTTTCAGATTTTTATAATACTAGGACTTTAGAGCGCGCTACGCGCGCAGATGAATGTCTCGCACTATCGTAATTGTTAATAAAATAAAATCTTGACAATATGGCTGCACTCTAATTCATAGGATTCCAATTAAAAGTTATAAATTGAATAAAAATCAGAAAAACCATAAACAATTTCGTTAGAATGTGAATCATTGAAGAACAATACTATCTTAATAAAATATTGTTGCATGATAATAACTCAGTTTACTTATATAAATGAAGAAAAATTCTATGATATAAAAATAATTTATTATCATTGCGGTTTAATAATAATTTTTTTAATTACAACGATGATATGTAGTATGTATGTACTATATATAGACATACTAGCAGTCATTTTGCTACATTTTTAAGTACAGATAAACATGAAAATACAAAAATACGAATAATTATGTAGAATTATACAATACACAAACATTGTATGTGCACACTTAGAAAATCTGCTTTTAAACGGTTACATTGATTTAAAAAATTTTTAGGATCATAAAAAAGAGTAAAAAAGTCATATAAATATTAAAACCTAAAGAATACACATTCTAAAAATATTTACGGAAACAAACAGGTCTTGGATATATCACATTTTTCCCCATAAAATTGATTAAAAAATCTGTCAATATACAATGCAAACGCAAGGCTGCGATAAAAAGCTTGACGATAGCCGAAGTATTTGTAAACTAGTTCAGAAAATTTTACAACTTTTTCCAGTGTTGATTTGTCAAATCGACGCTCGTTAATATACTTGCCTATTGTTTTGTTAGAAAATTTTTTATCATCTGGGAAATATTTTTCAAATTCTTGCATGACTTTGCCCATAATTCCAGTATCTTCTACCTAAAAGAAGAAATTAATTACTCAGAAAATGAATTTCATCTGGGAACAAAAAAATTCTACAAAGCCGTGGTTCTTACAGGATTTCTAAAGAGTTCAACATCTAACTGAGAAGGCCAGTTCTCTTCACAAGCTGTACATTTACAGATAAAGTAAAAATACTTTTTTAAGTATGCTTGTCTTTCTTTTTTTGCCATTCTAAATGATGGTCCATAGCTATCACACAGCTATTTTGAAAAAAAAAGTTTATGAATTACATATTTGATTCAATTGAACTTAAGTTATAAATACCTGCTGGCCTTTTTTAACTGGAGCTACAGTATACATAACAACTCTCCTTTCTGAAATGAACGTTCTACTGATATTAGGACAACAGCTGTGATTAACTAAACTACAGGTTGGTACAATTATTGAACCTCTATTGGAATCACATAAATCTTTACAATTGTGTGTATCAGCACAGCCGCAAAAATTTCCCTGGAACTACAAAAAAAATGTTATTATTTCAATACATATTGCATTAAAAAATAACTCTGACCTTCAAATAACAATATTATATACCCCAAAACTATTCACATCCAAAAGATTTCTGAGTTCAGTGAAGATATTTACTAACAATATTAGTAATTCGTCAGTGATTTTGGACCTTTCGTTTGACTTCATGTCAATAGGAATAATAGATGTATGTCTTAGAAATAAATAAACCATCATAGTTTCGTAAAAATTGTCATCAAGTCCTGATCTTATGTTATCTTCTGTGTGAGTCATTAAATTGTAGCAAGAACGAAACATGTTACTAACCAGCATTCCATTCCATAATAGTCCTTCAATATTGCCATCTGAAAAAAGAAATGAATAAGTTTACCATGTACACTTAAAAAATATGCTTTACTAAAAAGTTACTCACTTTTCTTTTCATTAGCAAGTTTAGCTTCATTGATTACATTATCAAATCCTTCGCTCTTTACAGCTTTTATAAATACTCTAATTGCAACTATTATATTGGTGATATGTGTATCTTTATCAAAGAACATATACGAAATCATGGAGCATTCAACATCATGGTATTCTTGCCAGGCTGTTTGCTTACAGCTCTCACTACAAAAAATGGCGAAGACACAAGTGTCACATGGAATACCGTTCCATGCAAAACCCATACAATGAGAGCAAATAATATGAATTTTATATCTTCTCGGAAAACAAGCGTATCCTTTTTCTACAACAATTATTTCACCAGGTTTCAAATCTCGATTTGCAACTAAATGTCTTCCAAATGTGTCATTGTATTCGATATCAACTGCTTCCGATGCACTCAAAATTTTTGAAGATGGCTGTATATCCGGCAGCTTTTTAGAAAATATTTCTGGTTTACTGCCACAGAACTTCAAACAATCTAATTTTCGAGATTCAAGCTTAGCTATCATCGAATCACATTTCGAAATCTGCAAAGCTCTGTTGATGTCTGCCAAGCATTCTTCGTATTGATGCAAGTGCATGAGTAGAGCTGATCTGTTGCTGTAACCCTTAGCTAAATCTTCAGAGTCATTTGGTGCAAAAGATATACTTCTGGTGTAAAGTATAAGTATTTGCTTGTGATCATCTTTGCTGTGATTTTTCTTTACGTAAAGTTTATTACCTGCTGTGCGAAACTTTTGGGAAGCTACAGAGCTTTTATTCAAAATGTATCCCAGATCATTTTGTTCATTAAAAAAAACATCGAAATTCAATATTTTTTCTACTACATCATTCTGAGCTGAGTCAACCATGGCCAAATCACTTCAAGCTACAATATAGAGATTCATTAATATAGATTATTTTAAGCGAATTATCATTAGAAGTTTTATTATTGAGCTTGCATTTATATTACCTTCTATTGAATTATTGACTATACGAAATATAGAAGAGAATGATTCATCAGCAAGAGTTTTTCAGAGCTTATAATTATTATATATCAGAATGCAAAATTAAAAGTTATTATGAATTAAACTCACATGTTTTCGGTCTTTATCTGTGTAAACAATTACATTATAAAACTTTCATAAATAATACGAAATTTAAGGCCGAGATTTTCTCTTTTTCTTACTCTAATTTCGATTTAAAAATAAATAATTAATTCTTTTGTGAGGTTATCACTAGAAACTCTAGAAAGAACTGATGAAAACATAAAGAACGCGACTCTAGAATAGAAAGTCTAGGGACATTTCATGGAAAGTAGAAATATTAGATTAGGCGGGCCGGCGGGTGGCGGCGGATGATTTTGTTGTTGTTTAAGAAATACAAAGTAGTAAGACCTTTTTCCTTATTATAAAGAATTACTTTATTTATCAAAATATTTACACGCAGTTATTCCAACAAATACTTCATAACAAATCAATTGATCCGAAAATTGCTTTTAAATTTTTATGTCAAAATTTCAACTTTGACCACTTATAAATTGTTATAAATGTTGAAAACGAAGAATTTTCAATTCAAACAATAATTAACGCTAGCAACCTTTTGACATGACAAACTTTTCTCCATAAAGTCTCAAGAATGACCTCTCTATACATTTGATAAATTGGAAACAATGATAGTAAGCTATGCGATAGTCAAAGTACTTGTAGAGCAAATTGCAAAGTATTAAAACTTTCTCAAGGGTAGACTTTTCATAATACGATTGGTTCATAAAATGTGTTATAATTTTTTGGGGAGATGATTTTTCATTTGGACAATAACTTTTGAATTCTTCCATAAATATATCAAATACTGATGAAGTTGCAATCTGGAATAAAAAGTTTAAGCTCAATAACGATCGAAAATTCAATTTTTATAGTTTAAATTTATGCAATCCCTACTGAGTCTTTAACAAGTGCAAGTCCTATATCTTGAGGCCAATTCTCTTCACATGCTTGACAACTGCAAAGAAAATGATAATTCTCTTTCAAGTACTTTTGTCTCTCTTCTTTTTTTAAAGAAAATGTTGGTCCATAACTATCACATAGCTAATGTAATAATGATAAAAGAAATTTTCATTAATAACATTAACATCGAATAGCAAATTAGAATAAATCAAATTGAAGAACGAACCGGTTGGTCTTTTTTTATTGAAGCTGTAGCATAGATAACAATTTTCCTTTTTGGTAAAAATATTCTGCCAACATTAGGACAGCAACTGTGATTAATCAAACTACAACTAGATGCAATTAATGTGCCACTGCCTGATTCACATAAGACTTTACATTCATTTATGTCTGTACAATCACAAATTGACGCTTGATACTGGAAAAGATAATAATATAAATTTAAATATTAGCAAAGCTTATTTCTCTATATCGTTTTTTTATTATTTAAAATTAATTATTTTTATGTCAATTTTTTAGCACAGAATTTTTATAATCAAATTGAAAAAAAAATTATTTAACTTACCCTAAAAGTATTGCAACTAAGAATGTTTCTTAATCTCATGAATGCTTTAGTTAAAGTGAAGAGTAATTCATTGTCTGTTGAGTCAATTTGTTCCAAATTATTACAAACTGGAATAATAGTTGTATGCCTGAGTAACAATGTAACAATGATCAAAGCATTGTCAAAATCTAAATACTTCTGTTCATTTTGAGTATGACTTTCTAAATTGTAATAAGATCTAAACTTCTTATTATCTAAAACACCATCATATAATAATTTTTGAATATTATCTGAAATTAAAGTATTATAAATTTCATAAATTCAATTTTAAAAAATGAGATATTATCAAGAAAATTTATATGATTTTCATACCTTTTTCTTCATTACTCCTTTTAATTTCATTCATCACACAGGTCAAACCCTCCTTTTTTATTGCTTTGATAAATAATCTGACAGTAACCATAACATGAGTGATCATTTCTTCGAAGATAAAAAACATAGATGAGATGATGTTACATTCTACATCATGATATTCTTGCCATGCTTCATTCTTACACTCTTCACAACAAAAAATAGCAAAGGCACAAGTGTCACAAGGAATGCCGTTCCATGCAAACCTCATACAGTGCGAACAAATAACATAAATTCTACCTCCCTTTGGAAAACAAGTATAGCTCTCTTCTGCAATAATCACTTCTCCAGGTTTTATATTTCGAGTTGCTATCAGGTGCCTCCCAAACTTTTCACTGTATTTGATACTAGCTGCTTCAGATGCATTTGGTATTATTTTAGATGCCAGTATTTCTGGAAGTTCATCTGGACATATTTTATTATTACATTTATCCTTCAAATTAAAACATCTCTCTTTACGTGATACAAGTTTAGCCTTTAAATCATCTGATTCTGAAAGCTGCAAAGCTCTGTCAATATCAATTAATGCTTGTTCATAAAGATGTAAGTGCATGAGCACTGCAGATCTGTTGCTGAAACCTTTTGCCAAGTCTTCTGAATCTTTGAGTGCAAAAGCTATACTTGCTGTATACAGTGATATTAACTCTTTATGCTCTGTTTGATCATGCTTAACTTGATTGTACAGATTATTTCCTTGGGTACGAATCTCTTCGGAGACTGAGTTATTTTTGTTTATAATTTGATTAGCTTCATTTAATTTATCAAGATATTGATTTAATTCTAAAATTTTATGCACTAAATTCTCAAAATCACCCATTATTCCAGCTTAAGGCTCAATTATAAGTAAAATTTGAAAAGTATTCAAAAGAGTAATGGATTTGTAGTATGGTAAAGCTGTAATAAATTGTTGACTGTTATTAATTTGTTTATTTTATCATATCACACTTGACACATTTTTCTATTAAACTGAATTTAATTAATAATTGTCGAATAATTAATAATTGTCATTTAAAGCTTTATTGTTGCTGAAAATTGATTCGTTATTAAATTAATATTAGTTTAACGTAATGTATTAAATTTGTAGTGTTATTTCTAACCTGAAGTGTGAAATCGAAATTTCTTTCAACTGTAATTTTTCTAACTGTTGGAAAATTTGTCTAAATGATCAACATACCAAGATAGTTGTGTTATCTGTTATATCTATATTAAAAATAACAAATTTTTAGAGCGTGAATCATGCGTGAATTGGGAATTTGGGATTACCTATCAGCTGGCGCCATCGAACCGAACAGCTGTTTCAACGCCAGCCAACGTCGCGCGAACTTTTAAAATAGATCCGCCATGCTTACACGTGTTAAGTACAGTCACGAGTGTTCGCAATTTGCTTGATAAATGTGTATAAGTTACGTTATTTCCGACATTAAAACGTTTTTTTTTTTTTTTGCATCGCAACGATTATTTGGTATACTTGTTGTTACTGATAAAGAGTCAATTATTTATATATATGTGCACACTAGCTTATTATATTACATTATATACATTTTAACTTTGTTTTTATATTTATTTTAGATGATTTAGCTGAAAGACATTAATACATCAGGATGGAGATCTGCAAAGATAAGCAACTATCTTGTTTAAAAAAACTATCAACTCGTTGTGTCACACAGAAAATTATCCTAGATTATCTCAAGCAGATGTCCGATCTGAACCACTCAGTGAAATTAATCACATCAAAATATGCAGGTTTCACGCCACTTCAATTTTTAGTGACATTTAATGAGATCAACGAAAGTGAAATTATAACACTGATCAAATGGCTCATTGATCATGGAGCTGATGTCAATGCACAAAATGCAGTTGGATCAACGGTAATTCACATTGCTGCTGAGAATAACAAACAAACTGTATTGGGTTATCTTTTTTCACATGAAAAAGTAAGCATGAACATAATAAATAAAAAAGGAATATCATATCTGCATATAGCATGTATGATGTCAAATGCTAAAATTGTTGAAAAAATTCTGAATTCTACTGGTCCTGAAATGGTAGATCGTCAAATAGATCTATCGAACTTCATAATGTTAGATAGAGTAATACTACGTCAATTTTATCATGGTGGTGAAACAGCACTACATATAGCTGTGCAAAATAACAGTTTGGATATTGTACAATTGTTGATTGGTCATAAAGTTGATTTACAAAAAAAGGATAATAATGGACTTACACCTCTATGTTACACAACTAGAGATAAATATTTTAGTATTCAATTTGTTCTTGAGGAAGCAATTTCAAAATTGCCCACTCTCAGAGAAAATTCTGAAAATAATACAGATTTATCAGAGCTACGCAAAGTTATAACAGTAGCAAATTCTACACTTAGTATTAAAGGATTTTCAGATTTGCATTCTATGTGCATGGAAAATAATATTTTAGAGGTGAAAAAATTGTTGAAACAAAAAGTTGATGTGAATAAACCAATTAGTAGAGATTCTCCTTCATGGTCTGGCTACACTGCCCTACATATTACAGTAAAACAAGGAAGTTTAAAGCTAGCTTGGTTACTGTTAAATAATGGTGCAGATGTGAATGTGAAGGATGTCAAAGGAATAACTCCGCTCCACTTGGCCATAGAAGATAAAAGATGGAATATAGTTTTATTGCTAATTAATTATGAAGCTGAATTATGGGTAAAGAATTTTGAAGAAATGACTCCTCTTCACTTTGCTTTGAGTAAATATGAATTTGTGCAGGAATTGGAAATTCAAAACATCATAAATTTGTATGTAGCTGTTTTTCAATTGAAACATGTGAACTTTGTGGATGATCTGGGAATCTCATTACTGCATATTGCTTGCATAATTAACAATGCATTCATAGTTATGCACTTTTTGCAAAATGAAATAATGGTTGACAGCTATATAAATTTTAATTCACCTCTGTTTCCTGGCTACACACCTTTACATCTAGCTGTACAATTTTCAAACTTAGAACTTGTCAAAATCTTGCTAGATAACGGTGCTGATTACACATTGATGAATACTGAAGGGTTCACACCAGTTCATCTTGCTGAAAAAATGGATAAATTAGAAATTATCAAGATAATTTTTTCACCCTGTTATTTTAAAGTGGACGTGTACAACCCTATCAGTTCTGAAGGTATATCTCATTTCCATATTGCTTGTAAGAGAAACAGAATAAAAGCTGTTGAAAAATATATTGAGCATAACATAGACATCAACCGACCAGTTGACTTTTTTGCTGATGATTTAAGTGGTTGTACACCTCTTCATCTTGCAATAGATAAATCCTATATAGAGATAGTAAAATTACTTTTAAATCACAAGGACATCCAGATAACTTTTGTAGATTCTAATGGCTTATCACCCATTCATTATGCTTGCCTAAGTGAACACCCAAATCCAGAAATTCTACAAATGCTTTTGGAATGCAAAGCTGATCCAAATGCAGAAGACTTATTTGGAAATCAAAGACCAGTGGAAATAGTTATTAAACAAAATAATGATATGTTGCTGGAAATTCTATTAAAATATAAAGCTGATATAAATTTTAATATAGTTAACAGGTTCAATCCTCTTTATGCAGTGATTGACTCAATGAAAAACTACTTTCCAAACTGTCGAATGTTGAAATTGCTATTGAATAATGGAGCTGATATTACTGTTGAAGATAAAAATCGATTGTCATTAATTCATAAACTTTCGAACGGAAAATTATCAGCATATTATGTGAGAGAACCTATTTTCTTATTATGGTCAAAGGGGTGTGACATTGATTATCAAGATGATCAAGGAAGAACGCCGCTTCACACAAGTATTCAAAATTACAGAATGGATATTGCTCTGATGTTATTGCAAAATGGTGCCAATATTAATATTACAGATAATTCAGGCAAGATACCAATTGAGTATTATAAACAAAACTTAAATATCTCAATCGATGGAGACTTTGACTTTAATCTTAGGAATCATATTTTGAAGCTCAAATTAAGTAATTCATACATTCATTCAAAAAACGATGAATGGTACTCACAATTGAAAAAGTTATACGTTAGAAATGAAGATGATCGTAGCTACGAAGAAAGATTGTTGAAAGAACTAGCCACAATGAAACAACATAAGATAAACAACAATACCACATTATATGACATTTTACAAAAAACTCCAAATGCAATGGCGGTTTTAGTCGAGAATAAAACGCTCAAAAAAATTTTACATTCACACACGAACCTCACCGCTATGTTTCCAGAATATAGCTATTTGTTATTAGCTGTGGATAATAAAGGATTGATGTTGAAGCGTTTGATTAAGGCAGCGAAAGATACACTCACAGAGCATTTATATGGATTTGAATTACTTGATGAATGCTTTGAAGAAATCTTGAAGTATTTGACAAGCGATAATTTGCGCTCACTTATTAGAAGTAGCTGCAAACCTTGAAGAAACGAAAATTTTATTTAAAATACTTTAATGTCTGATGAAGAAAAAATTTTAACTGTCTAAGAAATTATTAGATAATATATATGTGAATTATCTATGTTTAATTTTATTTGAAAATTATTTTTTTTTTCAAATCTAACTATACTAATAATCAATGCTTGTGAATGAAAAAAAAATGCTCCAGTGTTTTTCTTTTTTGTGAAAAACCACACCTTTAGCCCTCTTCAGATCGCTTTAAACCTACAACTTATAAAAATTTCGGCTTGTCTAATATTGTTTCAACGTTTCAACTAATAAGTTTGCCTGACAAATTTATTGAAATTTCTTATTTTGTTTCATTGTATAAGAATAGCGTGCTGGCTACATCCAGAGTTGTAATGAAAGTTTATAAAATTAAAATGCTTTGTATTTGTTTATTTATGTACGAATTTATTATTTGCAAGTATAAATCATAGACATATAAGAGTTACACTGCATAATTCTATGGTATAAATATATGAAATACTGCAAATAAGCTGATATAAAATTTTGATCAGATATGCAATTAATTATACTAACGAAAATAATGTAACTACGATTTTAATTAATTACAAGTAAATATTGCCAAAGATGTTGTGTATGCCATACATATATCAATTCTTTCATTGTTATGGTATCAAGTAAAGAATGTCTAATTGACAGTATATTTGATTAAAAATTGTAACAAATCATATTTGTAACTTTGCGTCATCTGTTGCATTTTTTTTGTTCAATTTTTAAATGCGGCGCAAGGGGAATTGGAAGCCAGCTACAGGAATCTACTTTGAATATTCGGTTTTATTTAATTAATTTTGAAGTTTTTGCAAATGTCTGTATCATCCACCATTCGAATTTGTTTAAGGAATGGTGGATGATACAGATATTTGCAAAAAGTTCAAAATTGAATAAATAAAATCGAATATTCAAAATGGTCGGTAACTATGTATTTTAAGCGGCAATCGCATCGCTGATTTTTCTCTAATTATAATACATAAAAGCTCAATAATAATGATGATAAATGAATTAGTAATTTTTTATTATGCAGAATATTATAAAAAAATAATTGGATATAACTTATAATACTCATTTTATTGATTTTTATTGACATTTTTATTATGCCCAACGATGATAAAAATTTTCAAAGACTCACTTTGTCAATAGACGAAAGTCAGTCTACCTAATAAATTATTATTTTTATAAGTGATTTTCAAATAAATACATATTTGTAAGATATAAAATACAACCATATTAAGTTAATATAAAATTTCTACTGAAAAAAATTTCTCAGCTCAGATTTGTTTATCAAAATTTCAATCACAAAAGTATCTGAGTAAAAATAAATCTAACTCTCAAACAAGTTTAGAAAAATTATAATCTTCAAAAAATGCTGCGCTCATTTTCAACACCGATCAGGCATGTCATATTTCTCACCATATAATTTATATATAGCCTTTCTAATATATCTTTTATACCGTATGTTACATTTAAAAGCTGCTTGATTTTCAAAGTATTTGTAACTTAATTCACTGAGTTTCAAAGCTTGATGTATTGATACTTCATCAATTAATTGCCAATCGTTGGGTAGATTATTGAGGAATTGATTTTTCTTGTAATCTTGAACAGTGTGCAACATTTCTTGGAATTTCAATGTGAGCTTTGTGTAAATAACTAAATCACTCTGCTGTAAAAGCAGTATAATATTTGATAATCAATTTTACATCAATTGATAAATTAATAAAAATTAATGATTAGTAAAAGAGCTTACACTTGGAGTAGGATTATCGTTGAATGACCAATTTTCCTTGCAAGCTATGCACTGACAAGTAAAATAATAATGATGTCGTAAAAAACCATTTCTATCTGTTATATCTACTCCATCCACTATTGGACCATAGGTACAGTAAATCTAGAGTACAAAAAGTTATAAACGTTAAATTGAAAATATAATTAATTCTTTGAAATAATGAATTTTTTCGATTACCTGTTCACCTTTCTTAATTGGTTGAATAGCATGTAAAACCACTGTTTGCTGTGGCAGACACAGCACGGAAACATTTGGAATGCAACTGTGATTAACTAGACTGCTAAATGGTGCAATGAAATGACCTTTAGAAAAGTCACAATCATTTTCACATTCGTTCAATATGCTTGGACAAGTACATCCTGATTGAAACTGAAAAAATATGGAATAAATTTGTCAATAGCTAATTTACAATAAAGTTAAAAACTGAAAAATTTAAGTATGATTTGTATACTTTACACAGTACTGATTCAAGTTGATTATATCTCCAAATTTCATAAATATATCTCTGAGAATAAAAATATTATCATCGGAAATGTTTATGATTTCTGGTTTTTCGTCTTTATAAATAATATTTGTAAATTGATATAGTAAATATACAATTAATCCTTCATAAAATGTGCTTTCTTCATTGCTTTGCCTTTTGTTAGGAAAGCTTTGCAAACTATAACAAGTTCCAAATTTACTTTCACCCAAACTCATGTCTAATAAAATTCTCTCCATACCTAAAAAAATGTAATAAATTAAATTAAAAGTTTTCTTTAAATTTTTTATAATCAGTATAATATACAGCTAATGAATCAAGTGTTAACCATTGTCATTTTTATCAATAGTTTTAGCTAAGTCTAATACATTCTGTAGGCCTTCTGCTTTTACAGCTTTAATAAGCATTCTTGTTGCAAGGCCTATTTCTACTCTAAATATATTTGTATCGGAATATATGTAAGGGAGGACAGAGCATTCAATATCATGATATTCTTGCCAAGCAGCGTTTTTGCAAGCTTCACTACAATAAATAGAAAAAGCACAAGAATCACATGGAATTCCTACCCATGTAAAAGTCAAGCAATGAGAGCAAACAAGATATATTTGGTCCAGTTCTGCAAAGCAAGCGTAGGTCTTTTCAGCTATTACTATATCTCCAGGTTTTATATCTTTGTTTGCTATGTAATGTCTACCATGGATTTTATTATACTTTAAAGTAACAGACTTGGAAATTCTGAGTGTCTCTGCAGAATTTATTATATTTGGTAATTCAAGTACTGTATCAGCAATTTGCTCATCAGAAAGTTTTAAACTCTCCACTGATTTGTTTAATTTTTCTTCTTTAACTTTAGATTCTTTGATAGACGTAAGACATTTTTCCTTTCGGTCTTTTAATTTAGTTTTCAATTCCTCAGATTTTGTAATTTTCAAAGCTCTATCAACGTCAATAATACACTCCTCATAATGCTGCAGATGCATAAGTAAGGCAGATCTATTACTGTATCCTAAAGCTAGTTTTTCATCATCTCCAGGAGCAAAAGCAATGCTTTTTGTATACTGTGAAAGTATATTTTGATGAATTTGTTTGTTGTGTTTTTTTTGAGTATACAATTGGTTTCCATCTTTTCTAGCTTTTTCTGAAACTTCTGAACATTTTCTCAAAACATTTCCAGCCTTTTCCTGATTATGAAAATATAAGTCCATATCTAATAATTCTTGAAGAAAAAGCTTCTTATTCTCCATTGTTTTCTAATTTTTACTGAAAAACTGGACAGGCTGTATAGGTTAACAATATTTCAAAAAAGCTGAAACATTATAATTGTGTTACATTACAACATTTACAAATTTTTGAACCATTCTGTTATATTATTGATAACACTTACCAAAAATATTTACGTTGTTTAAGCAAGTTGAGATTCACGTCGTATAAATCAATAGACAAATGAATGCTGCTAGGACAATGTAATAAGTCGTTTATTCCAATAATTGTTTAATAATCAGCAGACACCTGAATGCCGCATGCAATTGCGAATTTGAATTTTTTACATTTGTTTATAAATATATACTTTGCACATTCAACAAGCGGAATAACACACACTCGCATTCATACATTCACAGCTGTATATATATATATATATATGTTCACATGTGTGCGGCGTAGGTGCAATGTGCATTCACGATACTTGTCTAGACCGGCACATATGGCGCTGCTGTTGCTGCGCTGTTGCAATATTGCATGGAAACGTCAACATTTGATATTTGATTGTATTTTATTTTGATTAGAAGTCGTGATTATTACACCTGCGTGACATTATTAAATTTATTTTTAATCGCGTAAACATTGAAAAAAATGGTGTGATTAAGTTTTCTGTCAACCAGGCTTGTGATTGATATTCGGATACGACAAAGTTTTTTCAAGGTGAGATTTTCTAACCTATTTGCGTTTATTTATTTGAAAAGAAAACCATTAATCAATAATCATAAATCTTTAAAAAACGAACAGTTTGCATTTACGGGTTTCGGCAAATGTAGATTTGTAAGTCAAGCAAATAGTACCATAAATTTTTAAAAATTTGTCACAATTGTGGCTAATATATTTTTGTTTTTTTCGTGGCGCTTTTTTCACAATATGAGTTTTAATTCAAGCGGTGTGTGTGTGATTTCTCAATTAAATGAAGATGGACAACAAAATGGAAGTGAGTTCAGAAGAACCAGTTGCTCAAGACAACTCGATTAAAGTAAAGTCAGTATCACCACAGAAGCATTTCATCATGGACAACAGTGCAGTTTTGGCGCCTGTTGAAATAGAGGAACTCGATCCAGAATCTGTCGACAATCTCAATTTGAACATGGGTGAATTCATTGAAGCAGAGGCCATAAAGATTCATAATATACCTGAACAACTGTCAGTGAGTCAACCTGTGCAGTATGTAGATTACAGTCAGTCGGATGAGCCAATGACTGACACAGAAGAACAGAACGTGCTCAGTGTTGAAGAGGAGAATTTAATAACCAAACAGTTTTTAAATGGTGAATTGTCATTTTCTGAGTTTACCGAGAGAATGGATCAAGGAGTTGAGATTGAATTAGAAGAAATTGAAATAAGGTAAGTGAATGATAGCACTACTTCCAGTATAATTGCTTTAATGTGAAATTTCTATAGTAACGCAGCTAATGCAGCTAGTGAACCAACTCCTCAGACAATCAGCAGCCAAGTTGATCCTCCAAAACCACAGAAAGTCACCAAAAGTCGACCAAGGCGGCCAAGAAGAAACCTTCCACCAGCTCTGCGAGGTCTGATGGGAGAGGCAAATTTGCGGTATGCCAGAGGAGAAGTTGAACTTGCTACTCAGATTTGTATGGAAATCATAAGGTATGGTTTTTCCTGTTTCACATTACATTCCTGTGAATAAATTATTCTAACTTTGACATTTTTTTCAACAGGCAAGTACCAAATGCTCCAGAGCCATTCCAAACTCTTGCCTCGATCTACGAAAATGATGATCCAGAAAAAGCCATGCAATTTCAGCTAATAGCAGCTCATCTGAGTCCCAAAGACTCCGAGCTGTGGGTACGCTTGGCAACCTCATCCTTGGCATCTGGCAATTTACGACAAGCGCTTACCTGCTACTCCAAAGCCATTCAAGCGAGTCCCAAAGACATCGAATTGTACGAAATTCGCGCTAAGCTTCAAGAGGAATTCGGAGACAGAAAAGCCTACATCCGTGCTTACTCAAAGCTGCTAAATCAACTCGGACCAGAGGATGGTGTTCACATTGTGGCTTACGCCAAAAACTTGGCCGAGAGGTGCATGCAGGAAAACATGTACGAGACAGCCGCCGAAGGTATGGACAACATGTTCAAGAAATGTCCACAACTGGTCACTCTCGCAGAAGTCAACATCGTAATGGATATTCTCATCCCACTGAAGCAATTCACCAAGTGTCTCGACATCCTCGTCAATTACACAAAAATCGTCGTCGAGTACGCCATCGACAGCACTAGCATCGCTCTCTGTCGTATCCCCGCTGATTTGCCAGTCGATCTAAAAGCCAAGTGTATAATCACCATCATCGAGCTCAACGGAATCACCGTCGCGGACACTCTTATCCCCGACTTTCTCACTCTGGAAAATCCAGAAGTGTCCGGTGATTTGTTCCTCGACATCGCCGAAGCATTCATGAACAAGAAGGAATACAAACGAGCTTTGGATCTATTGGAGCCGCTGGTCAACAGTCAAAACTTCAGTCTCGCCGCTGTGTGGCTGCGTCACGGTGAATGTTGGATCGGTTGCAAGGATTTAAACAAGGCAATCAAGTCCTACGAGATGGTGCGCAAACTGTCGCCGCTGCATCTGGAAGCTCGCATGGAGTTGGCCAAGCTTTACAAGCTCAAAGGTCAATTCAACAAAGCTGTGCAAGTTCTGAAGCAGGACGCCGAGAAGGACAGCCTCGATCCATCTGTCATCTACGAGAGGACCAAGTTACTGCTGAAAGTCAAGAGGTACGACGAGTTCTTCGAGTCGGGATTACTGTTGCTGTCCAGGCATTGCATCACGCTGAGATCGAGACTCGAACTCACAGCTCTGAGTCGGACCAGCGCGTTGAGACAGCGTACGGAAATTTTGTACAGAGACAGATTGTCGAGAGGAGAGCCTTTGCACGACGAGAACTCACCGACTTTTTGCTCGAAGGACGAGCCGACGAAGAAGCAAGAGTTCAATCTCGTCTTGCAGATGTCTCAGTTGGCGTGCAAACTCAAGAAGTACGGCCTCATGCAACGCATCTGTTTCACCACGCTCACGTCCAAACGATTCGCCGCGGAAAATAGCCAGATAATGTATCTCTGCTTGATCGCTTGTATTCGCAACAACGACTCGTTCGCCGGATTCAACATCGTTCGCGAGCTCGTACGCTCGAAGAAACGATCCAAGACTTGGAACTTACTGAACATCATTATTCAGAGAGCCGAGGATTCGCGTCACAATAGATTCATGATGAGACAACTGGGTAAAGAGGATGTGTTCTCCTATCTACACATACTACACGCGAATAATTGCCTCGTGTCGGGCACTTACAAGTACGCTTTGAACGATTATATATCGCTGTTCAAAGTCAAACCTAGCGCGTTGCTGGCTATGCTCGTCGCGGTCACCTGCTTGCAAATGGCTTGTCAGAAATTCTCGTCCAAGAAGAATCAGTTGGTTACTCAAGGTACGTTGCTTTTTACTGATATTGTATTTAAACAAATTGTAATGTTTACGAAAAATTAATCATTTGCTTTTTCATTTTTAGCCATGGCATTTTTGAAAACCTACATGGAGCTACGCGGCGAACAAGGCTCTCAAGAAGCCAACTACAACATGGCTCGAGCTTTGCATCAGTTGGGTTTGCTCGCCGGTGCGATACACTTTTACCGCAAGGTTCTGGAATTACCGGCACCCGAACTCGTCGAGCAACACTCGAATCTACTGGATCTCAAAAAAGAAGCAGCTTTCAATATGCATTTGATTTATATGCAGTCGGAGAATCATCAGCTGGCGAGGATGTACTTGGAGAATTATATTACTATTTAGGCGAGCGATCGAAGTGATTTGTTTAGTTTTTTTTTACGCGATTGTGCACAAGACTGTCAATATAGTATTAAGGAATAAATGAATTTTTATGATTTGTTTAAAATATGATATTTTTCTTTAATAAATGCAATTAGTTTTTCGCGTATAACAGTATAGATGTTCAATGGTAGATTTTTTACTAAAAATATTCGTGTGTACAAATTAGAAAATAGCATTTATTCATGTACTCTTAATCATAGCAATCTTACAATACTCGTGGTACTCCAAAACTATCAATTACATAAAGTATTTTTCAAACTTGTCAAGTAATTGCTCCGCAGTCTTTTGAATTTCTTTGGTTTTACCTGAAGCATCATATCTGAAAACAAGAAAGAGAAAACAATTCGTATTCATCCTAGAAAAAAAACTAAGATAAAAAAATGTATATATATATACCATCACGTCTTCTTCCTTCGTTTTCTCACAATAGGTCCAACATCTTCAGTATTCCTCTTCAGAACATTCGTTTTATGCGACTGTATAACATGCTTGATCACTTTTATTTGATCGTCAAAAGGTTCGGTGCAGTAAGCACAACGAAAGTTGGCCCTATCAGCTTCTTCGTTGGCAGTCTCGTACAAGTACTCCTCGTCGCTCTCGTCGGTCACCGGTTCTTCCACCGCTGCTCCTTCGGCTCTCGACAAATTCAACCTCACTTGGCACAGAATGTGCCTGCTAAAATGAGCTTTCAAATCGTCGGATCTCTTGCCGCAACTGTAACACTTGCAGCCTCCTTTGGTTCTGTAAATCGGATTCTCCGGTTTTCTGTATTCTTTGAGCACCGGCACCACATTGTAATCCGCCAACAAGTGCTCATCGTAAACGCGAACTCCGTTGTTGTTATTTTCGCTCTTAGCAGCTTCTATAGCACGATCGACGTGCGTGCAAGGCATCCTTTTCGATCTCGGCACCTCAAGTTCAAGTCTACTGTAGATCTTCGTGTTCCCACCGAAATTATTATCGCCGACGTTGTGTTTGGTGCCGCAAGGGCAATTCAAGAAAGCCGAATTCTTAGCCCTCATATTCCACTCGGCGCTGCCGACGCTCACGGTCTCGCTGATGTTCGTACCCAGATCGATGATTTGATGTGGCACCCGATCGCGTAGGTGAACCAAATCACCCGGTTTCTGTACGATTATCTCGAACGGTATCGACCACTTTCTCAACAGACTCGGCGTCACGGCGAATTCCTTGTGATACGTCGGCATCGGACACCACGGCGGGTAACCACCCTGGCGGGTTAGTTGATTCGAGAGGCGAATTTCGAGAGCGCGTTCAAAATTCAATTGAACCACCAGCCATAATCTACAAGCGCCCCAGTGTAACACGTCGACTCTGTCGAGTAGACCAAGTGTTTTGTGCATCTCTTCGAAGGAGTTTCGAGTGCCGAGACGAACGATCGGTATGTTAATGCCGTGTTTTACCTCGAGACGTGGATTCAATTTTGGACTCGTGTGGTACGGTAGACTTATCAACGCAGATGGTGGATTGACTAAAGTGATTCCTTGTAAACCCGTTGATTGTCCCTCGGATAAATCGCGGATTATCGACTCGTAGAAGTGCTCCAATTCGACGAGGGTGTCGGGAATTTTGACGGCTGGTTCGTTCAAGCGCTGAGACGTCGAACCGTAAAATCGACGCGATGAACTTTCGTATACACCTTCGTTGCTTATTTTCGATAGATAAGTTAGCTTCAAGTTTTCTTTTGTTGTTTTGATGTAGGTTTGTTGGAGGATCAGCCGAGCTTTGTGATCGGATAGCGGCTTCAAACACTGGTGAAACTGAAATTTTTTAAAAATAATTTTTTTTTTTTAGAAAAGTTTAGAATTTTGAAAATGTATTAGCGTGAATTATTTTTTTTTACTACGATGGACTTTCACGTCCGGATAACAGCCGGCGTGATTCACGCGTTCGTACACATCAAGCGTCTAAAAAAAGAATATAAAGGGAAACTACTCGAAAGCAGACGACGCGCGTTTTTTTTTTTTCTTCTCTCGTTCTCGTATATATACAAACAGCTGATGACACACAGAGAGAATCGTGTTTGTAAAATAAAAGAGATGAATGTTTACGTAGAAAAATTTCCGTAGTATAGAGTAAAACAATTATTCATTCATTACTTTTTATCTTTAATTTCTAAAAACATGAATGACGCTTACAAACGTGAATCATGCAAAAATTAAAAAAAAAATACAAACGTACTCACCACATTGCCACTACTCTCGATAACTTTGACTTTGCTCTTCTGAATCAGATGTTTCGCTCCGTTGAAAGAAACGTCATCGTGATGCCGTACAATATCGTAAACTTTACCCGGCATCATCGTGCCATCAACGTCTTCGGACATGATTTTTTTTTTCTAAGCGACTCTATACGAACCAAACTGTGCTCTACGCTGAATTTAGAACTGCCGGTTATAACGCCGCGCGCTCGCACTCGAGAGTGTTTTTTTGCTCCGAAGTTTGTTGACGGAAAGTAAAGATTTTTTACGTTTACAATTGATCGACTGAAAATATTTATCGTTAATTTTTTTGTTGAATCGCGATAGATTGAAAATCCGACAAATCGTTTTTATTTTGATTGTTAATGTAAGAAAGAAAATGAACGTCTGAGAGACAGAAAACGTCCGTAGCGCGTTGAAACACTGCATCGACTGTCGTTCCTTTCGAAGGTTCAAACCGACTCTCTCTCTCCTCCCCCCCTTCCTCTCTCTTACTCACTCGCTCTCTTAATACTCGTCCTAAATATTCTAAGTTTATATGCGTTTACGTTTATTCTATTTATAAGTTTACGTCGGAAATCGTATTTCCCAACGTTCTTGATTTACATGATGGTTTATTGAATTTTCGAATGATTCATAGGCAATAAATGAATGATTATTGGAGAAAACTTGACTGTAACGGTATAGTATAGTAAAAACGAAGAAGCGCAGCGTAGAGCTAGAGAGCGTCTAGCATTTGTCAAACATGTGTCTCCCTCACAGATGAAACTTGACCGCGGGGGGCAACAGCGGAAATAGTGGGCGAGAGAGAGAGAGAGAGAAATATGGTTTGGGTCCTTAAACTCGAGTGCTATAAATTATATTTTCTTTAGTTTCGAGTATGCATGGAATTTTCATTTTTTTTTTCAAACATAAAATTGAAAATTGAAAATATACATAGAAAAATGTAAGTATCTATACATATATAGAAAAAGTCAGTGGAGGGTATCGGAGCACAGCACGGCACATGTGTGTAGGTGCGGGCGTAGGCCGAGCGTATATGTAGTCCAAATTTATCTCGGAGGTAATTGAAAAGGAAAAGTTTGTGCGTGTGGGGGAAAGACCCTTCAAGCCAAAATATCGTGTATACGGTCTAATAGTCGTGACGAAATATCGATTTTTAAATTGAATTTTTTAAAACTTTATTTTAAATGAAAAGTAATGTTGAATAATCTTCTAAAAGATAATTTTTTTTTTGTTGTTGCAGATCATGTCGACGACTTTGTGCTCCAAAATCGAGTTCAAGAAGCTGTGCGATCTTTTTGAGAATTTAGCGAAGTTGAAGGGAGCACAAAAGTACAATGAACTGCAGAAGTTTACGGAAAAATGCCGACAACTAGGAAAGAACATTAAAACTACCGAGCCGGATGCGGTAAGTTTACAATATTGTGTTTTTTTTAATTTTCTCAAAATTCCAATAAAAATATTTAAAAAAACGAAAATTTTCGCTAAACTTTTTTTAAAATTATTTTGCAGGATACATCTCTATTTCCAATATACCGATTAATTCTACCATCATTGGAGCGCGAGCGAGGGCCGTACAATTTGAAAACTAAAAATCTAAGCTTACTTTACAAACGCGTGTTTTGCCTTTCGACAGCTGCCTATGAAAGATTGACGAACAACAAGTAAGATAATTTAATTAAAAAGTACAATGTTGCATTCGATCAAAAATAAAATTCATTTTTTTCAGACAAACCACGACAACCGGCAAAGTAGACGACCTAGCCGATCGAATATATTGGGAGCTGCGAGTTCGTTTGTCGAGTAGCAGCCAATTAACGGTACAAAACGTTCACAAATTTCTCGACGACGTGGCGGCGAGTCACGAGATGAATCAGCGCAAGGATGAGCTTTTCGAGCACTTTATTCGTAAAATCAGCGCCGTCGAATTGAAATGGCTCACGAGGATCGTGCTGAAAGAAATGAAATTGGGTCTTATGCAAAAGAAAGTTTTCGAAGGTAATTTAACACGTTCAAGTTCTAATATTTTTCCGTAAAAAATTTTTTAACTTAAAAACGTTAAATTTTCAGCGATACATCCTGACGCCGAGGAGCTTTACAATGTGAGCTCGAGTTTACGTCGTGTTTGCGAGCGTTTTTCCCAAGTTTCGTCAGAATCCGCCAACGACTCGGCCATTGAAATTGAGATGTTTTCGCATATAAAACCAATGCTGCTGGAACGCTTCAAGATCGAGCAAATCGGCAAGTTGTTCGCCGACGATGGGCAAAAATATTACGTTCAAACGAAATTCGACGGAGAAAGATCGCAGTTACATATGAAAGATGGGAGGTTCAAGTATTTCACGAGGCAGGGATATGATATCACGAAGAATCCGTGTTACGGCGAGTTTGCTGATTCAGGTAAATATTCAATTATACAACCAAGACAACACAATTGATTTTTTTTACTAAATGTTCATTTATTTTTAAATAGGATTCTTATCACCGAACATAGCTCGACTATTGAACCGAGAGTGTCGTTCAATAATTCTCGACGGTGAGTTGATGGGTTGGCACAAAGAGCGTCGAATTCTCGGTTCCAAGGCTTTGAATTACGACGTCAAAAAGTTTACTGTCAACAGTCATCATCAACCGTGTTTCATTGCTTATGATATTCTCATGTACAACGACGAGGCGTTGATTAATAAGCCTTATTCGGACAGACTTGATTACTTGAAATCTGCGTTCAAGGAGGAAGAGGGAATTTTGATGTTGAGCAGCACCGATACTGTTGCTAATGTGTGAGTTTTTTTTTTTAAGTTAAAAATAGATCGTTCGAGTGACGTAAAAATGACGAGAAAGAAAATCGTTGATAAGATTTGAAAGACGACAAATTTACAATAGATATCTCGTATGTTTGACAACATTGATAACGTTAATCGGGTTATTTTGCTTTGTCATTTAGTTGCTGAAATCGTGCAAAGTCAAGTTCAAGATTTTTATTTTCACAGCAAAGATGTTTAATCTTGCAAAATCTTTTAGACCCTAAATTGTTATCTTTAAGAATTAATTGAAAGTTTGTTTTAGAGATCAATTGAGAAAATTTTTCAATGTCGCGCTGGAGAAAAATGACGAAGGCATCGTCGTTAAAAAACGTAATTGTTTATACAGACCTAACGTTCGTGAAAAGAGCGGCTGCTATAAAATTAAAGCTGAGGTAAAAATTAAAAAAAAACATACATATTAATCTGCAAAAAAAAAAAAAACTTATGCATAAAATAAAATGTATTTCAGTACTCCGACAACCTCGTGCAAGATTTGGATCTGTTAATCCTCGGTGGTTACTACGGTCAAGGTCGCAACAGCGGCATCGTCAATAGTTTTCTCGTTGGTATCGCAGGCGAACCGACGAATAAGAATGGCATGCCCTCGGAATTTTTCTCCGTTGTTTCTGTCGGTTCTGGTTTAAGTGACGACGATCTCAAGTCGTTGCAGCAGAGGTTCAAAAACTTGTGGAAGGATAAAAAGCCTATTGGAGTTTTTGGACCGAAAGTAAGTAGATTGGTAACCATAGAATTAATCAATAAAAATAATAGTTTTATCGAGGACAATATCAAATAGTGATAATACTTTGATTGAACAGATGAGATTAGACAAGTTTTTTATTTGTTATTTAATCTTGAAGATTATATTTATCAGCACCTTCTATGAATCAGGAATTTCAGTATAAAAAAATTCCAGAATCAATTAAATTATTCGGATTTATAATTTTTAGAAATCATACTAAAATCACCAAAAAAGTAGCAAATACTTATTCAAATTTTTACTTTCGAAAAACCAATAGTCACCTTTGTCTAACACAAGCTTTCGTTTCTTTTCCTCAGTCCGAGCTTCCAGACGTATGGATCCCGCCGAAGCAGTCTGTGGTACTAAAATTACGCGCGTCCGAGATCGTAAAGACGCAAAGCTATCCTCTTGGCTACAGTTTGCGCTTCCCTCGGGTCTTACAAGTGAGAGATGACAAGAATTGGCATGACACTTGCGCCAAAGCTGAGTTCTTCAATCTTGTCAAGGTAATTGTCGTCTCTTGTGTTATTAATGATTTATGTGTAAGAAACAATATATTACTTTTGTGCTTAAATAATGTTTGTTTACAAAATTAGGGCGTTCGCATAAATCACACTTTTCTACGTTTTTTTTAAACATTTATTATAAGAAATGAAGAAAAGTAACATCATAATTTTTTTTGTCGTGGCAGTGACTTTACAATCTATGAATTATCAGTTATTTAAACGAAGCATTTTTACCATATCGAACAATTCCCTCACGGCAGACGTAATTAGTTCTCTATATCTCACATCCTTTTCCATCGTCTCCAAACAGATACTCAAACGATCCCTGAAAAACAAATCTTGAAAACCCTCCGAATCGTTCAGCATGTCATTCATTTTTTGTTCGTCCAAATGATGCACTGGGAAGTACAAATTGATCGAAAGTAAACCAACAATCTTCATCTCTTGATATTCATCCAAAATATCTTTAGAACTCGGTACATCTATTCCTCCACTTTTCAAAGCACCGCACATACTTTTGTAATAACATTTGACGAATTCCATCTCGAACTCGTCTCGTAATTCTTTTCTAGAGGTGAAATAAATCAATTGTGCGACGTCGACCATCGGCGGTACGTATCTCACCAATTGAAAGTCGACCAGAGCACTGTTTTCACCGTTGAACATGAAATTGTTGGACCAAGCGTCTCCATGGCATATCACGTTTCTTAGTGTTTTAGATGGTTTTATTTTTTCCAAAAGCAAGTTGTAAATTTTAGGCACGAGCTCGTAATTCAATCCAAGTTTTTCAGCTACTTTCGTGGTAATGACAATTCCCGATCGATACCACTCACGGAAAGGACCTTCGAAAGAGAACAACAATTCATCCAACAATTCCGTTGGATACATCTCGATGAAAGTTTTTCCAAGTCGTTTTTCCGCCAACAGCGAAGCCGCGTGCATCTTCGCCAAACTCGACAGTGCAAGTTCGAGCGACGCTTTGTCCAGGAATTTACCTTTGAGAGTAGTGTAATTCTTGAGTTTCAAATTTTCAAACACCAGAGCGTCTTTTTTCACCAAATAACACTGAGCTGCCCACGATTTGTCCTTGCAATTCTTCATCAATTCCGGCATGATAAAATTATAAAAGAACGCCTCTTTTTCAAAGAGTCCACTTCTCTCGACGAACTCTGCCTTAGTTGCTTTGTCGTAGGGAAGAGTTTTTAAAAAGTACGTGCGAGTGTCTTTGACTTTCGATTCATGCTGTGAAACTTCGACGATGAGGTTTAGATGAGCTCCCATGAGACCTAAATTTTTACTCGAATAACTTTCGACGAAGTAATTGAGAATCTTAACTTTGGGACCTACAGATTTTTCCATCACGCACTCGACGTCTTGTTTGGTCAAAAGATTATCGAAACGATTTATTGTACAAATATTTGCTTCTGTTTTGCTTGCCATCTTCGACGGTGTGTGCGTGTGTTGTACTAAGCCGCGTAATTGTTCTTAACTGATAGTGTACTTATATTAAAAGCGAACTTGAACGAACGTTAACATACCGATAGATAACGATAAGAAGATAACTGAATATCGTTGGAAATTTTATAAATGATAATCGGTTTAATCTTGATTGATTTGTACTTTAAATGCATATCAACTGATATTCCACAGTCGTGTTAATCTTATCACAAATGTGCGATAGTTATTGCGTGATATATTACAATCCTTCTTCGCCATTATTAAGTGTTTTCGATACAACGTGATTTTTACGCATTTTAAATGATAAAAATAACAAATAAAAAAACTACATTTTAAAATTATATATTTACAGGATCGAGGAATAGTTCAAAAGCTCACAAAGCGGAAGGTAAGAAGTGACGACATCGACGAGTTATTGGACGAGGACGAACCGAAAATTCGGAAAACCAAGGCATCCCCACAAAAAGTACGCGGCAATTTCGATCTTAGCGAGGAAGACAATATCACTCGTGTCTCGCGTTTGTTTCAAGACAAAGAATTCGTCGTTATCAACGGCAATGCCGAGTTGGAGAGGGATGCTATAGTTAAAATTCTGCGAGAACACATGGCGAAGGTTGCGCCGAATCCTTCGAAAGATACTTTTTGCGTGATTGTGGGTGATCCTCAAACTGTGAGTAAAATAATTAGAAAGTTTTTGTGAAAAACTATGTGATAATTGTGTGTTAAATTTCAGCTTCACGCTCAAAATGTAATAGCGAGCAGCAAGTATGACGTTGTCAAGGTGGATTGGTTGAAGAGAGCCACGGATCTAAAGAATCTTGCGAAAATTCAAGAATTCTATCCGTGGGAATTATATTCAGCGAGTCTGTCGACTCAGCAGAGACTCGACGAAGTCTACGATCAGTTTTGGGATAGTTACGTCGATGATATCGACGAAGAAAGCTTGAAACGAGTTATAGACAAAATTGATGAATATGTAAGTTCGTATTTGTAATCTGCCATTAAATAGATGTAACTAATATTAAAACACTTGAAATTTTAGCTGGAAACCAACGATGAAATTCTCAACCCAGAAAAGCACAAATTAGACAGGCTTTTGTTCGAGGAAGGAGTGTCGCCTTACTCAGTTTTTCGCGGTATAGATGGTTATTTTCACAACGAAAAAGACATCGAGAAATACTCTTTCACGTTTATGAGCGGAAAAGCTATAGACGAGTTTGATGTCAGTGTCAATTATGTCTTTGTTGACGATAGTATCTCAGCAGAAAATTTAGAAAATTACAAAACTCAGATAACCAATAGTAACAGAGAAAAAAGTACATTCGTCGTGAGCAACAAGTGGATACGTGATTGTTTCAAGAACCAAAGACTGCTTCCTATTGAAGATTATGTTATGTGATTTTTATCAACAGTCGTTATAGAATTATCAAATAAATAAATATTGATAGCTATTTATATGAATTTTATGTTTGTTGGTAAATCAGACTTTTTATACGATTTCGTATTTATATTATGAGAATGAAAAATACACGATATATAGCATGTAAGTTGTGATTATATAATAAAAGATAATTTTTATTTTCAACATAAAATTTGAATTTTCTTGTCATTATTCCTGGATGTATCAAAAATAAAAGATTTTGATCTAATATGTATTTATTCATCTTATTGAAATCTTCATTTACAGATAAAACAGATACACACAACTCACGTAAACTGTAAACACTCAGTTATAGCAGATACTTTGGTGCAACATCAATCAGTTCTTTAATAGCGGACGATACGATTTCTCTGTATCTCTCGTCGATCTCCATTAATTCTAGAACCAACTCCCCGCGATCTCCAAATAGTAAATTATTGAATCCCTCGGAAGTAGCCATATATTCCACTTGCTTATCACCAGCTATCTGATTGATTTGGTAATACATATTGATCATCACGAGTCCGACGATCCTCATCTCGTCATACTCTTTGAGAATGTCGTCAAATCTGGGCGCATCCAATCCACCATCTTTCAACATATCGGATAGAACTTCGTGGTAATGTACAAGTAACTCTTCCTCGCACTTATCTCTGAATTCTTTTTTAGCGTTATGATAGAGCAGCTGCGCAACGTCGACCATCGGTGGAACGTACCTCATCAATTGAAAGTCCACCAGAGCACACTTGGATCCGCTGAACATTAAATTATTCGACCAAGCATCGCCATGGCTTATCACGTTTCTCCTCGTTTTGGATGGTTGTATTTTTTCGTAGATCAAGTTGCACAACTTCGAAACGACTTTGTGATTCAATGCCAAATACTTAGCTACCTCGACAAGTGCATCGATTCCACATTGATTCCACTCGGCGAATGGACCTTTCATGGAAAACAGAACTTCTACCATCAACTCTGGATGCATGTCGAGAAAACTTTTGCCAAGTCGTTTTTCCGCTAGCAATGAAGCTGCGTGCATTTTCGCTAAACTCGTCAGTGCTGATTTGAGCGATGCAACGTCCAGATATTTGTCTCTGAGCGCGTAATCCTTGATCGCCAAATTTTCGAATACGAGAGCGTCGTCTTTCACCAAGTAACACTGAGGTGCCCACGATTTGTCTTTACTACTCTTCATCAGTTCCGGCATTATGAAATTGAAAAAACTCGTCTCTTTGTAGAACATCTTGCTGTCGTTGACAAACTTGGCTTGGTCGCTGATGTTGTACGGCACGGATTTTAAAAAATACGTGTGTCTTTCCTTCTGCGTCGATCCTGCTTTCGACACTTCAATGACGAAGTTCCGATGTGCTCCCATGAATCCTAAATTCTCGTTCGAGTAACTTCTCACGTAGTAATTGTGGATCTTGTAATTTGGTCCCAATGATTTTTCGACTATTGTTTCGACATCCTTTTTTGTCATTGGATTTTTATACAGATCAAGACCTTTCTTTTGAAGTCCATTTGGCGCACTTTCGTCGGTCATGTTGAAACGTCGTTTCTCGCGACAAATCTGATTGTAATTGCGATACGATAGCTTCATTTATAACTTCTAGTTGTTCAAACTGGCGATAATGTGAGATACAGCGAATGTCGTCAGGTGCGCAAATAATGCGTCTAATAAATCAACCAAAATCGTAGTACCAAAATTTTATCTAAGATTTTACTTGTCTCACGTTCTTTTATTGTCTGTTTATATTTACGTCATTTTTTTTTATTCAGAAGCATATTTTTAGATAACTTTATCACATCTTTAAAAAGATAAGTCAAGTTAGAAATAATTTTATCAGATATTTTGAAAGATAAGTTAAATTAGAAATGCTTGAGCCCATATTAATTTTATGAAAAAAAATGCCTTATACAAATAAATTTCGCGAGCTGATAGATTGAAATTTTTTCTTCTACAAACATCGCAATAAATTTATTAAAAATTTTATTGGAAATAAGAATTTTTTTCGTGTAATTGCATGGAAAAATCCAGTTGTAAATTATCCGTCGATATTTCGACACGTATAGGTCTCGTGTTTTTTTGCATATTTATTTTATCAGTTACATCGTAAGGTTAATAAGCCGAATCTCCGTTTTCAAAGTGACATTTGAATTGAAAGATACTATTATAGACCTTTTTTCCTATATGACGTCACAGCCAAGATGGCCGAATAGCAGGGGTACACCCGGCGTATGTACAGTTTGAATGATGAATCATGATGTTGCCTAAATATTTGTTATAATTTCCTTTTTTTTAAATCTGAATCTTAGTTATTTTTGCTATATTATAAGATGGAAGGTGACTCCTTTTATTATATTTCAGCGCGATGAATCACAGTTTCATGACTGCATTACGTAAGAGGAAAAAAGAAGCGATATTTCGCGAACGACACGATCGATAAAAGTAAATGAATATTTATTTTGCGAGCAATATTTTTTAAATTTCCAGAAATATTGTATGCCACAATATTTTACATTTTTAGTAAAAGAAATATCTAAGTAATTATATCTTAGATATTTACAAAATATTTTTGGTACTTTCCTGATTCATCATATTCAAACTTTACACGATTCAAATTTTCTACATGGCCAAATTGACAGCGATGAAAATGGTCGTGTAGGAATACTGCGCAAGTCCAAACTGAAAACGTAAATCGTAAAAATTATAATCCAAAAACAATGTTATTACTGAAAATTTTCTTCACTAGTCTTTTGAAACTATTTTATACGATTAAAATGGCTTTTCTGCATAAAGATGAACACTTCGCGCGTCCAAATTTCAAAAATAAGTCGTAAAAAATATTTTAAGGTATTGACGAATATTGATTCTCGTGGAAAGTTTTGCAGTTTTTCAAAAAAATAAAGTGGAGAATATTTCCAGTAATAAAATTGTTTTCAAATTATAATTTTTACTATTCGTGTTTTAAATTTCGGAGTGGGCAGTCTTTGTACACCACTATTTTCTCCGCAGTCAATTTGGCCATGTAGAGATTTTCAATCATGTACATTTTGAATGATGAATCATGATGTTGCCTAAATATTTGTTATAATTTCCTTTTTTAAATCTGGATCTTAGTTATTTTTG
>JAWWMK010004665.1:0-30599 GCA_035047105.1 Galeopsomyia nigrocyanea
TATATATATACGAGGGGTAAATCCGGTAAAGTTATATCAAACGCACGTCTGCCGGAATTACGTTATCTCTCCGAAACCATCTTCACGTATATACACATACATATACATATATACGCACGCGGATGCGGCATTTGTATATTATCCTCGTCGTCGTCGTCGTCTCGCGGAACCGTCACCTTACTTATGTCATATATATATATATATCGTCGTCTACTGCCGCGTGCCGAGAGTGGATTGAGTTTAATGGAAGTCCGGAAGTTATTTCGAAGCTTCCGCGCACATGGATTTCTTTTTCATTTTTTCGCGGGAGAGCTGCGTAACATTCTTTTAATATGAAATACTGCTGACGTGTACTTTATTTGTGTATATATGTGCACAATATCGAGTCTAGTCAATCGTAAAAATTATCCCTGCCTACTCCAAAACTATCAAAACACCATCTGCCTATATATAATGTATGTATGCATTTTTTTTTGTCGCCTCTATTCACGCCCATCCTCGAATTTACGAGGCACGGAAATGATATTTATGGGCGTTAACCCCTTTTTTTCTATTTACACGCATTAAATGAGATTACTCGAGCGCGCGCGCGCACATAAATTTTCATTCGAGAAAGGAAAATTTGCCTACGCGTGCTTTGCACTACTACACTCCCTTTTCGTCTACTTTTTTTTTCTTTTTTAGTTTCATCCTAAACAAACACGCTCGCGTGTGTGCGGTCCATTGTCGGAGATAAAAGAAACTCGGAGATAGGGAAATGGAAAGGGAAAGATAAAAATAGAGTGCAGTATCGGGGGAACTCTCTGTGTGCGTTTTTTTTTTGTCATTCTTTTGGTCGTGGACCGCAGTGATGAATGTTTCTCAACATATTGGTTTTGACTGCACGCGATTTTATAAAGTCAATATCTATTTTAAAAAATTCAGAGTTAAATTTAAAATAGAAACTTCAAAGGAGCATTAAATTCGTATTAATTCTCCAAAAAAAAAGTAAGTCGTGTCTTTTTATATACGCACAAAATAGGGATGAAGGGAGAGAGAGAGAGACACGCGCTCTGTCTCGTAAATAAACGCTAATACCATATCCCGAAATATACCTGCAGCTGAGTCGACCATACACATTTTCCGGTCTCTCTTAAGAAAAAAAAAGGTCAAACACGAGTTTGTCCAATGTTTACGCGCAATATGTATCGATCATCCGTATAAATTTTTTTTCCTTATCTCGCATCTCTCGATTTTTCCCGCACATTAGGTGGGGTGGAATACGTATTTTTTTCCCTTTGACAGATGTCGCGTTTTCATGCCGGAAAATGACCATCAAATGACACAGAGATTATTTTTGTGTGCATCGGCACGCGCGCGCATATATAAATCACGATATTTTACGCGAGAGTAGACGCAACGTCATCCATAATACACTTTTTCCGATAGATTTCGTCACTCGAGTACGTATATATATATATAACATATGCTAACGGTATATATACATATAGCTTGAAAATGAAGATTGGATCGAAGAAAGTGGCCCTTATATGTACGCGCACTCATCAAGCTTAGTACGTTATAAACGCTCCGCAATTACTCTTCTTCCGCGTCGCAATATATCGCGCATATTTTCAATTATACGAGCTGCTGCTGCCAACGGCCAATTAGCACTTTTTTTGGTTGTTCTTTTCGATATTTTTGCGGAAAGTAGATTAGTTATATTGGAGATTGAAGGATGTTGCAAATTAGTCGCTCGTTTAATTCCGTCGTGGAAAAAAAGTTTTTTTTTCTTTTTTTTTTGGCGCGATACACACACAATGCTCATTAACGAAAGGAAAAGAGAAAAACGAAGAAGGTTCATGCAAGAGAATGGCTGATAGTCATCGGAGAAAAAGAAGATGAGTTCCGTAAAAGACACGACGACGAGGAGAGAGAGAGAAGAGCTTCTTCTTTTTTTTTCATTCGAAGGTCTCGGGGTCAGCCACAGTGTGTTGTGTTGGCTTCAGGGCCAATTTTATCCCTTCTTTGTTTATATACTTCGCGTGCTAAAATTTTCATGAAAAAAAAATTCACGTGTATATTTAATTGAGACTTCCATATATATAAATATAAAACCAGATTTCACACGTCATTAAACATTTTCGAAAACAATGAAAAAAAAGAAAGGAAGAACGAAAAATTCCTGTGCGTCTGACGCACGCGCTTCGTTTCAAGGTTGCATACCCTCATTACGCTTTTTCTCTTCTTCTCAGTGCAGTAGCTACTGCTGCTGCACCGCGAAATGACAGACGTTCGAGATAAATGATTGGCGCGCTGCCGGAGATTTTTTTCTCTCCCTCTCTCTCTATCGATATACAGGGGAAAACAGCGATTTTTCAGATCGCAAGGGGTGCTGGAACGATGGTTTTATTGCCCGGTAATTTATATATTTGTGGCCGAGCAAATATAATTGCGTTTCATTGTAAAACGCGACGTTGATGAATTTTCATCAACTCGATCAGTCGACTTTTTCAAGATTGGTACATTGAAAAAAAAAAAAAGAAACTTTCTATATCGAACGAAGTTCGACGGATAAAACTTTTCGCTCATCCATTTTATGTATTCCCCCCGGCTACTACAGAGTATAGTCTTTTAAACTTTATTCTCGAAACTGCGTCGTGCAGAACTGAAAGTTCGATTATATAAAATCGAATAAAACTGTCGCGCTCGAAGTGAACAAGATCGAACGTCTGTAGAGTTACGTAAAAAAAAGAAGAAGAAAAAGAAGAAGATCCTTATAACTCATACTGGAAAATCATGATTTACACGCAGTCGTTCGATGACCTAACATGAAAAGTGTTTCCCAATATTTAATAACCCATTAACATATTTTCTCTCTCGCTCTCGCGCGAGTTTGAAATACCTTCTTAATTGGACACTTCGGTCGAGAAAAAAAAAAGAAGCATAGTTTAGGCGGCACATTCCAAACAGTAGTCGCAGCCTAATTCGAGAGCCCCACGCACCCGCAGGAGAAAAGAGAAAGAAGCCTTCGGGGGGTATTATATACCTTGCGTCCAAGCGCATGATCGCGTGAGAAAGCGAACGAGAGAAGAAGAAAAAAAAAATACAGAAGAATATCGCGAGCTCAGCAAGCTTCTTCTTCTTCTTCTCCTTCGCGTATGGGAATCCATTTCCGGCATATTCTCACGGAGTACATAAGAGATTTTTGCTTCGCGTACTTCCGCGACTGTATGTATGTGTGCGTGTGTAAATGTGTCTATATGCGTTAACTGATATTTCTTTCTTTTCGTTGTCGCTACAATAGGCAACGTGAATTATTTTAGTTATGGCTGATAAATTACGATCGTTTAAAGTTCGAAAATATAAAGCTTTTGAATTCGACACACGCGCGCGATATCTCAATTGTCCTGTTAAAGAGGATAATGGAAACGTCCTCGCGATGAGATGTCTCCCCTCTCCTTTGTACTACTTTGGCGAAAAAAACTCTTTTGCAAGTTGCCCGTAAAAAATCGCTTTTACAGCGGGGAAAAAAGAGAAAACGAGGGGGATGATAAAGAACCCCCTCATGCCGATACTGCGTGTGTGTGTGTTTTTTTTTTCATGTAGAAAAATAATTTTCGTATCGAAAGGGCGCGGTGATATTCCACCCCTTGTTTCGAGAAAACCGAAGAAAAAAAAAGTACGTACAACGCACGCGTTATTCATGGCTCGCTAAGTAAACGAGAGAGAAAATACTGGTAAAAATATAAAAACGCAAAACAATTAATTAAGATTACACTCGTTTTCGTATATGATTAATCAGACTTGAAAATAACCTACATATGAGCGGCGCGTGTGCAGCGATCTTCATTTCCGAAGAGATTGATCGATGTCCAGTGTGTGTGTGTAACGGTTCAATGCGACGAGAGAGGGGGAAAAATACCTCGCGTAGGCGTAAATGTGCCACGGATGTGCACGCATTTACATGAGCGACGACAATGCGTATGGGGGAGGACAGAGAGTGCGAGGAAAAATTGGCCTCGACTTTTCCCATTGTGATTTTAAAGCTCGACTGCCGAGAGATTGATGAGGTGTCGTTACATTTGCGGGTTGTATATATATAGGCGTTGGCGTACGTTGCGAAAAAATTTTTTTTGGTAACTCGTTGTAAATGATAATTTATGTAGCGTTGATTTGTTAAAGACGCATGTGTGTGTACGTTGCTAAAATAATGATTTTTAATTAGATTATACTTTTTTACGGTGAGAATAGTTTGATTTGAGTATTGAGGTGAACTGGAGTTATATAAGTATCGCATGAGAAAAAGTGTAGCATTAAAGGAAGATCAACAAAGAAAATCATTCAGCAAAACAGTCTAAAAGACTCTTGTTCCTTCATTATATTTCTCACCACTATATATAGAAGCAAAATTACCATCAAGTATTTAAGAAAAATAATACATTCAGCCTCCTATCGACGCAAACCATAAGTACATATCACTGCACTCAATTTCAAACAAATATTTCCCAAATCTCGATCAATACACCTCCAAGTACATTACCAGTGAAAGGTTAACGCTCGTACAGCAGCATTATAATTTAAAATTCACAATCGTAATAAATAACTCGGTAAAAAAAAAATTATTTTTTATATCTCGCAGTCCGCACAATCGAGAGAGTTCGGATATAAAGTACCCTCGAAGATAATAACGTTCGCCATGCACACGCAGAGCAATTTCGGACCAATTGCACTCGCGCGAACTCGCGCAATTATTATCCCACGTAGCGAATGTATACGCGCGCGGTGATAACGCAATCAAAACACAAAACGACGGATTGCGCAATCCGGCAAAAAAAAACTACTACTACTAGTTCGCATCCCCACGTCAATTTACGCTCTCTTTTATAACGATAAGAGGCCGACTGTATACGCGTTGTGGCAATTAAAAGTCTTTTGTGTGTAATATACGCGCGAGAAAAACTAGAGCACGCACGCGAACTGATTGGAAAATGTGCGTGTGCGCGTATGGATACATATATACTTTAACCTTTCACTCGGTATCGAATGAAGTTTTTGAAGGGTAACCACGTGTGTTGCGCAATAACTTGTTTTCATTTTTTTTTACACAGCTGTTGGAATCGCATCTTCATAAATGATTACAAAATGAAATTTTTTTTTTTGTAAACCGTTAAAACATTCATCGACACACGTTGTGTTCATTCTATGCTAATCTATGACAAATGTATTTTTAACTTCGGAAACGAGTATATACATGGTTGTCGTAGAAATTGATTGTGAAATTAGCGATTTGATGAACGCACGCGTATTAATAGACTTCGCCAATGTGGCAACTGCGCTATGGTTATTTATTTATTTTTTTTCTTTTTCGCAACTTTGTCGCGCGTACATATATCCGTATACATTCACGGCTGCTTCGTGGCCGAACAAAGAGAGGCTGGAGAGGAAAAAGAGAGAGGCAGGTGCGCGCAAGTGGGTCCCCGAATAAAAAAAATATATATACGCGCATGCGTGCGTCTTCTCTTCTCTTTTCAAGATTTAATCCGCTTATATATGCCTCGCGTATAATTATGCGATGAGATTGTTATTTATGGATAGCTGATTAGCCGTAGAGATGAGTTATAGATATTTATACTGCGAGTATTGTGTAAAATTATAAAAATTCAAACAAATATTTTGCATAATTAGTGCCTTCGATTAAATTACAAAAAAAAATCATAACCCCAATTATAATCAAACACAGTGGATCCATTGTCTCTTTCGCGCACCGCGAGACAATAGATTAATTCAAGGCGCCCAACTCCGAAGAAGAAAAGTGTATATCCACTTTGGCCAAAGGATTTATTTTATTACCTCCTCGCCAGAGAGAGAGGCGCTTGTAATGATACTGCAATTTTCGTGCAGATGAGAGGGCTTTTGTTGGGTGTTTTTCTCTTTTTCTGCACGCCGAAAACAAATTAGTTTTCGGGATACGAATATTGAAGTGAAATCTCATTTTCGTCTCTCGCTCTCTCCTTCATTTTTATTTTTTCGAGAGAGAGAGGGAGAGAAATATCATCGTGCGGTTTGAGTCTCGTGGAAATTGGAATGAAAGATTTCTGTCGTGCAAGCTTATCTCAGCGATGACAGTACGGCACAAGTTTCCCATCCGACTTCCGCGGAAATGTGCGCATCATCGTCATATATACGTAAAATCCCCTCCAGTGAAGGAAACTTACGAAAAAAAAATGTGAATTAACTCGACAGTTTCTCTTACCACGGTCCACGTGCTCCAATTTTTTTTTCCCCCTGTTCGCGAGCAAATTGCCAAGCTGCATATCGCGCTTATATACCGTTGTGCAAAAATGCAGCTCTCCTCGTGGACACGTGAGAAAGAAACGAACGCTTTGCCATTATATACGCACCTTTATGAATTCGTGTTTTTCGAAGCGAACGAATATATATAACAGGTATATTTAGCAATACACAGAGATTCATAAATAGCTTAGATTATCAATTTTTCCGCAAATACGAGTCTTACGCAATGATAAACACAGAGCGATACAATAGGTAATGTTTATAAATATGTATATCATATCGGTAAAAATCCTTTGATATCATAGTACAATAAACATCACCTTGAAAAAAAGAAGCGCAGTTACAAAATTAACACAAAGAAAACAAATGCTTAAAGATGCGTGCTGCTGTATATAAAACCGTTGCAGCGTGAAATCTCTCTCTCTCTTCTTTTTACGCCGCGGCGGCTTGTCAGCTCATAAATACTTTATTCCTCTCTTAGAAACGGTATCTCTCGTTTATTATTTTTTCTCTTCTCTTTTTTTTATATGCACACACATCCCTGACCCTTTAATTCATGTGTAAAAGCGTGCATGTGTATATATATTTTTTAACCCAAATAACTCAGAGGACGTGCAAAACTATATTTATTCATATGCGTGTATTTAAATATAAGGAAAAACGGGTTGCTATTCTCACGGATTTTGCAGCAGCAGTGCTAATCGGACAATAGAAAGTCATCGATTAGTTGTCGCCTCCAAGGTTAATCAACGAAAGGATTGTTACATAAAAAAAAGAAGAAAAGTAACTTGTGTATAATATAAAAGCAAGCTCGTAACGCGTGTCTTTTCACGTTGGATAATCGAATTGGAAAGGACTTTATGAATCAAACACGCGTCAGGCTTTTGTATATATCTCGTAATTATTCGATAAGAAACACATAGACACATCCATCGGCACCGTTTAATCGTAAATCGTCGAAATTCCAAATGTCTATATATACGATGACTCACCCGAATGCACGCCGCCATCGGTGTCGTTCTCCTCGAAACCACTAATCACCAATCCACCGCCGTTCTTCGGCAATTCCTCGGCCGTGAAATCATGCCTGTCGCTCCTGATCAACGCACTCGTACTCCTCGCCAATTTCGTGCTGTGCGTTCTCCTTATCAACATGTTCGCGAGCGTCGGTCCAACTTGAGCTTTCGATTCGATCACCGATTTCGTGTGATTTCTCGCCTCGCTCGTCTTCGTTCGCTGAATAACCGGACGTCTCTCGACTGCCGCTGCTGCTGCTGGCGGTGCTGGATCTTCGTGTTTGCTGCTTCGTCGCTGAAGATCTTTGTTGACTTCGACGCTCGAGGTGGTTTTGTTCAGTCGGTTTGGATCTTTTTTGCCGACGAATCGATTTTGAAAACGCTCGATCGTCTTGAACGATCTCGTACGCTCCACTTTTTTCCTCGCCTCGCATTCCATACTCGATTTACTCGTGTTGTTGTTATTGTTGTTGTTATTGTTGATGGCGTTGTTGTTCTTCGGTGTTTCGAAAATCCTCGTCAACGATTGTACTTTGCCTTTGGGTTCCAATGCTCTTGGCTCGTTGACGAGTTTCTTACTACCGCTGCTGCTGCTACTGGTATCTTGTGGCGATCTCATGAGTAATGGCACGTTCGGTGCCGTCTTCGACGCGAGCAATGGAAAGCCATGAGACGACTGTTGTTGTTGTTTCTTGTCCAACGACACGTAGAACGTCGATCGCCTTTTCGGCGAGTCGACTTCTCCTGCTGACGACTGCTGCTGCTGCTGATGCTGATGCTCGGCACTCAACATTGTCGATATCGAAATGTGTATCACACTATTCTTCTTTTTTTTATAAATATAAATATATCACTTGCACACTGAAAACACCATGATCATCATCGCACTTTCAACACGCGCACGCACCACGTCCGCTTGACTCGCCTCGCGAGCACCGTCTGCCAGACAAGCAGCCGGTCGACACACGGCCAAAGCGAAAGAGACCGAGAGAGAGAGGTACGATGTTGGCGGACTCTGGTGGCTCGGCGATGAAATTCTATACACAACGATGCGCTGTGAGCTCAATTCAAGCAGACTTCCTCTCTGTTATACAGTACTTGTTCTTGACTTTGATGCGCTTTTTGGAGTTTTTTTTTGTTTTTCTTTTCTTTCGAACGCGATGGTGAAATCTATTTCTCTCGCGGTTGGGAAAAACGCGCGTTATCGGATTCGGCTGCGTTTTCGCCGATAAATAAAATATTAGGCGATCGATATAGTTTCATCACAAGAGCTGATGGGCTTTTAATCGCTGTATTTCGTCAACTTTCAGATTAAGACGTCGAGAATTCGGAATGTTTGGATGCATAATTTAAATGATATTTCGAAGCTGTATGTGGCATACATATAATGCTGTACGAGACAATTATTCGAAAATTGAAGCGCCGCCGCTTCCGACAACGCCTGCATATTTCAGAAAGGTAAATTAACACTCGGCGCCACGTGCTTCCAATATGCACCACCCTCCGTTTTTTTTTTTTTATTTAGTCGTTTCCGCTTCGCGCGAGAAATGGAGCAATTGAGCGATTTATTTGAATACTTAATTAAACGAGTTTTTCGAAAGCGAAAGTGTTTTTTTGCGATTCGATATAAATTAGCATGGCAACAGTAACAACTGGTACAGAAAGTGTATATACATATCGCACAAAAGAAGTCTGCTGCTTTTGTCGCCTAGACTTTTTTTTTCTTTCATTTTTTCTTTTTTCTTCTTCTCGACCCTCCAACTACTCTCTGTTCTCGCAAATTTGCGTCGCAGAAAGTTTCGAGTGCTTTTTTCTCGCTCTCTCTCTCTCTCTCTCTCTCTCTCTCTCTCTGAGAGAGAGAGAAGAAGTCTTTGAAGGCTACTTTCAGACGCGCGACTGATGCGTTTTCGGGTGCCTTTTACGCTGATGTGATTTCTTCTTTTTTTTCTTCTTGTGTTGCGGGGAGAGATATATCTTGATCTGGGTGCTTTGGTGTATCTTTTTTTTTTCGTTGAGTTAATCACGCTAATGTTTTGCACGAGTATTTACAAACCTAGAAAGCGATTAGCGTCTCGAGGAAGTAAAATTTCCCACCATCGATTGTCGTTAATGATCAACTACGTTAATTACTCAAACGCAAATACAAGCCAACCGAAAGAAAAAGAAAATCATGGTTCTCTGCTATTATAAATCATAAAGAACTCGACATAACGAGTATGGAGTAACCCTTCGATATTCAATCGTATAAGCCATCAATCACTGACCTATTACGACTACGAGAAATAACTGTTTCGCAACTCAACACCTTCATCTCTTCCGCGTGTGCTCCAATAAAGGGCATTGTTCGTATACATCGTACTAGAGCGACATCGTAATTATAGTAAGGCAGATTATACACATAACAGTAATAAAAAGCGTAGGCTTTCGAGAGAGAGAGAGAGAGAGAGAGAGAGAGAGAGAGAGAGAGAGAGAGAGAGAAAGAGAAACATGCAGATGCTCGTCGTCGCCGCGATGGCAATGGAATGTGGTCACGCTGCTGCTGTCACTGCTGCTCTTGCGTTAATGATGACACGGAATTTGATGGGTTATGAAATGGAACGCGGCTTCGGAAATACATGTACATATGTGCTTTTAACCGAACAGACATAACATAGTAACTTCTATTTTTGAAATATATCGATACTTTGCACTCGCTTCGCTCGATGATAAATCTCTTCGAATTTTTTTTTTCTATTTGGCATTTCTCTCGTAAAGTAGCGCGCGCTCGCGTACATATACACTTCCTGTGTGTTGTATACCAGATGTTGCATGGAGAGAGAGAGAGAGAAAAGAGAGTGTCGAACGAACGACGAACGATGAGTAATTTAGCGAATCGATCAGCGCCGCGCGGCTGCAGTGTATTAAGAGGTTTTTCTTTGCCGCGTGCAGTGTGTGTGTGTGTGTGTGTATGTTGTGCGGCGGTTCGTTGGCTTTCTAAACGAGCGGATGCACGATTAAGATGCTCCGAAGGAACTTCTAGGATACGGTTCAATGGACTTTTGCTTAGAGAGGAGAGGCTTGATTGATTTTTTTTTTGTTTTGGGGTTGATACACTTTTGCTTTGGTGTTTAGTTAATTAGAGTATGAGGGTGTAGTAGTACGTTACCGTAATTATGGAGATCGTGTTTGTGATTACGGGGCTTTTGTGTGAACTCACCTGAAACAGCAAAAAAAGGGAATGGAGACATTAGTATTGTAATTTGATTGCAGTCGTTTATATCGTGAAATATTCAACCGAATTTGGATTATCTCGTATATTACGGATGACATTCATGAATTTATAATGAATGATCGACATTATTCGAATCGTCAATAAATAATTATGCTAATAAATTAATTAACATTGAGTCACTTCAAAGTTCTTTTTTTTAAACACTCATACATCTCACTCCTATTTTCACCAAACTCATTCTCTATAACCCTCTAAATAACAAAATTCTCGCAGCCACAAAGTCATTAACCGAAAAAGAAAAAGAAAGACAAAAAAAGTCCTTTTCCCAAGCCACACAGTCGTCGTCACTCCACACGTCGTATCCTTATCACCGCCATCAAGCGAAAAGGTCAAAGTCACCACTACACTAAGGAGAGAGCGCGCGAGAGAGCAACACGATCACGTCTTTCAATCGCGCGCGTGTGTGTGGGTGCAACAACGACGACGATCTCTCTTAAGCACACACATATACATATACACACACACACACACCGCGAAAAGGAAGAAGCGATCAGTCAACGTGTGTACGTTGCCGTTACGGAAATAAACAGCGGAGCGAGCGAAAATTGAGAATTTATAAGTAAGATTCCGTGCGAAAAAGAACAATATAACAATTTTAGCCAAACCGGATGTAAAAAGGGCTTTACACTTAATTTACGAGTGCATCTTTCTCTCTCTCTCTCTCGCTCGTAAATATAATTCCCGTACACGAAAATCGAAGCGGCGGCGGCTGATCCACACGCGGATAAAACGTTGGTGTATACGAAAATACATCGGCTAAATGCGGCGCGAAGAGAGAGAGAGCCCGAGCTACTAGATGAAACGTGCGAGATGCTGCGAGGTATTTTCGTGCAGCGTGCAGGCTTTTTACTTTTTCTTCTTTTTTTTTGTGTTGTTTGTTTGTTTGTTGAAGGGACCGAGCGAGTGAGAGGATTTATACGCTATTCTTGGTATTCCAATGGCGTTGGGTGGTGTTTAACCAAAAAAAAAAGTGTCGAGAGGGTTGTTGCTGTGCTTTGTTGTCACACTTTATTTTCAGCGGCGATGGATAATGAATGTCCCGATTGGCCTTGGAGTGAGAATAAGTTGCAGTTTTGAAAGTTAATGTACATTCGAATAATATAAAAATATGCGTTAGACACTAATTAAGTAGCTTACTAAAATTCATTCAAAGTCGAGATTTACATTTAGAAATTTAACGAAAGTTTCCGGATCTTGTCAATCAAAAAATCCCAACTAACCTTTAACGTACATTCGAAAAGGACCTTGAAAAAAGTAGAAAATATATATCACTCGAGGAAAAATGTATACATCAACCTGTAAACGTCAATCCATCTTGCCAAGATATACTTTTCCTTCACTTCGATCGAACGTCCGTCGCTATATGCGCGAGCGACGACGAATCGAAAGAGGAATAAAAAAAAAAACACCAACGCATCAGAATCTGACATGTGGCATGCATAGAAATTTTTGAGTGAACCGAACAAGAAAAAAAGTGGCGGTGTAGTTGAAGAGAAATCGGGCGCAATAAAATTCTCCGTGGATAAATAATCGTCGACTATAAACGTGCGATACTAAATTTTTAATCGACAAAAAAAAAATACGCCTCAAGGTAATGTTATTTCGCTCAAGCGAAGTTTATAACCTGAAAAATCATGCACGATAAAACTTTATTGACTTGCCCATTTTACGAACTAAAGATCAAACTTAAATTATCAATTTACCGAAATGAAAAACCCTCCTCGCCGAAGAAGCACGTAGCACACAGCGGGACGTATATAACCCAACTTTCGCTCAATTAGCATAAAAGCGTTCGGGCTCGCTTTTTTTTTTTGCCTAGACATCGCTCATTTCGTACTTTTCGTCGATTATATTAGATGCACTTCTTTCTCTCTCCATGGGAACCTTTTCTTTTGTGTAAAGACTAATGAGGAACGTGCTTCTCTCGCCGGCTATGGATCTTCTGAATTCTATGCGTGTTGTGCGTGCCTGTGACGAACGACAATGTTTCGCGTCTACTAGTTTCTTCTTCTGTGTATACATGTACATTTTCAATGGGGGTTCTTTTAGTGAGAATCGTTGTAAAACTTGTTTTTCGAACCTGATTTTTTTTTTTAGAAACTAAACTACAATGTTCGAACGATACTTTTACAGAATGTTATTCCCTTTTTTTTACAGCTAATCACTTTTCGAATTCCGATCTTCAACCCACCCGCACACACGACTAAAGAAAATGTCAGACAACCATTGTCAAGCTTTGAAAAAAGAGGTAAATTTATGTTCTATACGTAATATAATACTTTTTTTTTTCTTCAAAAATTTCTTAAAAATACATCGTGGCGAGCGATCGAGCATCTCCGATAAACACTCGAGCGAGCCGAGAGATATACATCTCGATTTCCATAACGAGACAATGGGCTACTTCTTATTCAAGCAGTTCGTCTAGTGTTTATCCCTCGTACGTTGACTCGACAGTGCTAATTAGTGCTAAAATTGTTAATACAGCGCTCGAGTACTACTAATTGGCCTATCGGCCTCATGAGGGGAGAAATGAGGGCGGTTTTTTAGTTTACTGATAACTCTTATAATTTTGTCTGTCGCGTTAACCCGATTGAAAAACAGGCTGTTTTAAGCAATATCTTGTCATGAGCAATCACCAGAATCGCCAGATTTTTTCGCGAATAGTAAACATGAATTAGTCCTCACTCCATTATTAATCTAAAGTATGTCAATTTCATCATGCGCCTTT
This sequence comes from Galeopsomyia nigrocyanea, assembly GCA_035047105.1. Taxonomy (NCBI): domain Eukaryota; kingdom Metazoa; phylum Arthropoda; class Insecta; order Hymenoptera; family Eulophidae; genus Galeopsomyia; species Galeopsomyia nigrocyanea. Next base: position 13,292 of record JAWWMK010004665.1, read on the forward strand.
AGTAAGAAGTGTCTACCTAGCGACCTAAACTGAAACTAAACCACGAAAGTAGAACGAAATTAACCCGCTTAATTTTTCTTAACCAACCAGTTTTATTTTCTCAAGAATCAACTCAATATTTTCTTTCGTGAGACTCGGAAAAACAAAAATAAGTGTCACTACATCGCTATCTTCCCGCCTTATCGAAACACAAGATAAGAAAATAAACTAACTCTCCCCGACTTTTCCCCGAACAGTAGGAAAAATTTATCGCGGCTAAAACAGCGTCGATATATCAATCGGAAGAGAGAAACAAACGAAACTAAACTCACCTCGAAAAAGATATTTTAAAAAAGAAAGCATGGCACCGAAAATGTACCTGCTCGTCGAGGCGGATCAGTCGCCATGTGATCCTATATCAAAGTAAGATAAAGAAAAAAGTAAAGATCATCTCGCCTGTAATTCCGTACAACGATAAAACGGACGTGTTTTTATTTTCCTTTCAGACTGATGAGTCAATTGGTGGATCAACTGAAAACGTCGCAAAACTCATCGTCGAAGACCGAGGAAATCGTGTTGAAAGATCATCGCGCAGCAATCACAGCCGAAGCCTGCATCGATCCTTCGGGATGTACGAAAGCCAAGATATTCGTGTGTACCGACAAAAAACCATCACCGCCACCTCGCGAACCTTCGCCGTGCCCTCGAGAATATTCAGCTTGCCCTAAAGAAGAATCACCGTGCGGCCGAAGAAACGGACTCGATCCGACCTTCTCCGAGCAACGCGGACAGAAAAAATTTCAATACCTACCCTTGAAATCAAAAATACCCGATTACGATGCCAAGAAATGTCCGAAACCACTGATCTTGTCCGATAATTTGTCGCAAGCGTCGAGTTGCGACTATCGTATCAAACTCACTGGACCGGTGATCAAGGGACTCCGAGAGACCTGCGCGAAAAATATAACCGAGGCGAGATTGCAGAAATACGGTGCTTGTATATCGAGGAACAATGGACTTCAAGATCAATGCGATCCACTGGCGAAGAGAGTGATGAGAAACTGCTGCAAAGCTAAGAAATGCTAAAGGTGATTGTAACATACTTTCTTCGTGAATAAATCGTTTTTTCGAAAAAAAAAGTTCTCTCTCGACTTTTTTTTTACCAATATCACCTTCTCGATTACGTATTCGCAATTTCTTACACGAACGAAAAAAAAAATGATATTGATGAATCTGCTTTTTTTTTAAATTTTTTTGCAGCCGGTAAAACGAACGAGTTGCGGTAAAAGCGGAGGTAGCGGCAACAAGAATACGTGCAACAAGAAGCCAATACGAGCGCGACCGAAGCGGCTGTACGTGCGAAAGACCGCGGAAGAGCTGGACATACTCGGGCCAAAGAAGGTCAGTTCTCGCGAGTTGCGCGGCGGCGTTCTTTACACCGACTGCGACTGCAATCGGCGCAATGGCCTGCAGCACGACTGTCCGCGACATAAATGTGCTGGTGAGTATTAGATATGCCTTTTGATGGAAAAAATCTTTTTTTTTTCTTTTCTCTTTTACGAAAGAACTGCAAACGAAGAATATACTTAAATTTTTATTCGCAGATGAGCCAAAATGTCTAACGGAGCCGTGGCCCGAGTGCGAACTTGGACGCTACTATCGCGACAAGTTCGCCAAGTACGATGCGCTGCGTAACAAACCGCCTAATCCACCGCGATGCGTTCCCTTTAGCAATGACTTTGCACGACGTAACGTTGACACCAAAAAGATGGTATAATTTTTTCGATTGTTCCAAATTAAAGTTTACTTGAAATACAAAAAAAAGACGAGTATTTTTTCCGAAGTACACAAGATATTTCTGAAATTTACAACTTTCGCTTTTGAGCTTGATATTATGTAACTGTACTTTATTTAATTCGATGCATTTACTTTCGCAACGTCAATATACGTGCACTTAAAATTGAAATGCAAATTTATTGCGGAAAAGCACGTAAAACATTTTAGTTTACTCGCAACTAATTGGTCGGTTGGAACTTGTAATTCTTACAAAGTTTTCGTAAGCGATAAAAGCCACGCAGACTCCATTGTATAAACACACACACGCGGAAGAGCGACGATGAAAAAGTGTGAAAGGAAGAAGAAAAAAAGGAGAGCGAGCTTATCGCTCTGCCTATAGGATGAAAAGAGAGTCATCGAGTCGCGCGCGACTGCGGCAGAGACGCCTCGAGTGCATTAGGCGCCGTTGATGCTCAACACGTACCACTTTTTTTTTTCTTTTTGGATATAGCCGATAAAATCTACGTGAAGCTTTATATATAGAGGCGACAGCATCGTCATTATGAGATAGAGCTTGTGCTGCTGTTGCTGGTGCGAGATTATCGGGAAGAGAGAGAGAGACTATTCTCAACGCGTCTTGGTGTATAAATAATTGATGGGCTGTGGACGTAATGAGTTTAAGCAGATGAGAAGTGTCGGATGATTAATTTGATAGATGGTGTTTGGGATTAGAGTTTAGATTTTGTTATGTGGCGTTGACGATTTTTATATTTTTTAATGATTTTTGGATTCCATTGTCCAATAGCTGGAAATCCGTCTGCGAATCACCATAATGGCAGATTGCAAGGCAATTATTTCTTCCATTTGATGATTATTTTTTTCATGTTGATGTGATTTTTTTAAGGATATTTTGTACATGCAAGTTCAATTTTTTCATACGAAACTCTTAAAACAGATAGCACTCTATTGGCAGCCAGTGAAAAAAATCGAACACAAAAATTTCACGGGAGATGTTGTCTTGAACTTTGAAAAGTATACGACGAGGAGGCATTAATGTAACATATAAGCGAATTAAGAAATTCTGAGATATTATCGCAGTTCTATATTTTATGACGCCATATTTGTACAATGTTTTTAATTACAATTTTTATTTATACATTCAAGTCGGCACATTTAAATTATCAATTTCAATATTGATCACTTATCACTCATTTGAACTTTTCGAGTTAAGTTGATAATCGTTTGAAAATAAATTACAAGTTTTTTGCTGTATATCGCTTAAAGTACGTAACTTTATTCGCACAAATTGAATGATTGACGTCCACATAGCGTTCAATGTGACAACTAAATCGAAAGAAAAAAAAAGGTTCATTATTGCAACCGACAAAAAAAATCATAAGTGAGAATCTTAACACACGACTGAAAAGCCAAGCACGATAGAAATCACTTATTCAACACAATGTCGACAACCTCAATCCACACTTGCCATACAAAAGAGGATCAGCTAACAAGCAAACGACCTCGTCAAGGTCTAATAATCGATGGTGTGTATGTGAGGCATTGTCCAGCTCTAACGCGACGAGTATGTATATAATACGCGAGATGCATTAGTAAAACATAAAAAAAGGTGTATAGCGAGCGAGCGAAGAGTTTTAATAATCTGCGGCGTGGAATCGGACAGGAAGTGTAACGGGACGACGGCTATAGCATCACAAACTTCCGTTGGCATTTGCATGGCGTCCGGCTTTTGGCCGCGCTACACAGCTTCCTGCGCGCGATTACCTCTTCTACTTTTTCTTCGTCTTCTTCTTCTTCTTTTTTTCGTGTTTATATATGTACGTACATCTGTCGAGTGACTGCGGAGTATGTAGCTTGTTGGGTGTTCGTTGGGGGATATTGGAATCGCAAGGAGTAGATTTTTGCTGGGATGCGATTGAAGTGTTTGATTTAGCAGATTTTTAATGTAATAATCCGTGTAAATGATTTTTGAGAAAAAGTCTCCGAGCACGTTAAAGAAGGTAGTAAGCGAATTTTGTTTTATACGTTATAACCGACATAAACAATTATCCCATATTTAATATAAAAAGATCGCGAATTAAGTGTAAACTTCATACGACATCTGTTGAAAAACTGAACAACTCAAAAAAAAAATCACATTCTTACAACGAAAAGTCATCTCGTCACTCAACGAATTTACAATTCAACCACGACATAATTTCTAAACCACGTTTCACGTCAGATACAATAACCATCGAATATTACGTCGCAGAAATGCTATACAGAAAAGTACAATGCATAAATAAACGCGAAGCATCGTTCGACGAGTGAATGCACATCGCAATGCAGAACGAGTGAGAGCAATTTAATCTGCCCGCACGAGAACGAAAAGAAGAATAAGAAAGAAAGAACTGCGACGATTCCGCTCGGTCAGTCACGTCAATCCTCGTTCTACTTTACTTCGCGGCCCGATATAAACACGTTTTCTCTCGTTAAATAATTCCCATATAGCAGCCGCATATACGACGCATTTACATAATCCCGCGTTGCTATTGTTATGCGACCGCCCACGACTACTTTTTTTTTCTTCTTTTTTTTATTCGTCTTTTCTTTAATAAGATCTCTCGAGAGAAAATAGCTTTGGGCTTACGTCTATCTCTCGTTATATCTCAGATTTATCTTGTCATATATAGGTATTCTCGGGATTGATCCGAGTGGAAAAAAATTTTTTTTTGTAAATGGATGACAATTCAATGCGTGGCAGGCGCTTTAGAACTGCAATCAACGAAAAATTGAACCCGCAGCTCGGATAACTCATTACAAGCTTAATTAGCAATTACGATTTTTTAACGCGAAGCAAATTGAATGAAACGAGGCGTGCAGCTTGCCTCTGAGCAAGAAAGTGTATACATGTATATATAACCAGTTCGCGAAAGAGAAAGCATCGCAAAAAAAGAGCGAGGGTGCAGAACTATTTCGGGAAAAATATGATTTACGGTAACTACGTCGCCCCTTCAATTTTCAGGGCAATTAAAAAATAAAAGCGCACTCGTGCCTTTCTTCGGGTTGCTAAGCGCGGTATATGAGAGAGAGAAAAAACAGAGACGACACGTGTGTTTATGCTGAGAGACAGAAAGAAAGAAGAAAAGGGGAAAGAGAGAATATTGCACGAGCGACTTGAGGGCGCCGCTGTCGTGCTTTGAAAGCTCGCGACGTCGTCGGCGGCGCGGGGCTTGAAAAATATGTGTCTGACGATTGTTTCCGGGAGGGACTTTTTTTTTTACTCTTCGTTGCAGCGATTGGTTTTTACCGCGACGTGTTTTTCCCCGATTCTTTCCGAAGAGTTGAGGTTTTCTAGACTGTCGATGGGATAAGTTTTGAGTGAGACAGGAAGTGCTACGAGTTTGACGTTATTTTTGAGAGAAAAATGCTCGTGTTGGAGATGCAAAATTTTCAAATTATTCAGAGTGAAATACTCGGAAATATCAGTTAGAATTACTTATTTGTCCCACATATTTCGCAAAATAGTAAATCACAGTAGAAAGGAAGTTCATCATAGTGCTTTACAAGTCATTTAGGGGATGAAAAGCGGTGAATTAAGACGTTAAAAGTCGTCAGTTCTATTAAAATACTAGAATTACATATAATAGACTTAAAAATTCAATTCCTAATGTAAGTACATATCTTTATCCTTCCAAAAATATAAGTTCAGCTGTATAATTTTTGGAACAGTATTACCCTAATGCTCAACTCGCCAACCAAATCAAAACATTTACATTCAATATTTTCTCATATAAATGCCATTCACTCGTCAAAACCATAAAACGATTAAGTCAAACATTTCCTGATCATCGTCTCTACTACACATGAAAAATAAACAAAACAAAAAACCCATAATACAGCAAAGAAAAACGTTGCACACTTTTTAGTTCTTTTACATAGAAGCTACTCTTCACCGGACAACAAGTCTCGTCATCGCTAAACGTTCTCGCGAGTGAGAGAGGGAGAGCAGCGTGCACTTAAAGCCGTCGTTCGAGCACTTCATCGAGGATCGATCGCTGAACTCTATATACTCTCTCGCTTGCGGTGCATAGTCATCTATCAGAGAGAGAGAGAGAGAGAGAGAGGGCTATGACCTCCTCGCACAACTTCTTTTTTTTGTCTTTCTTTGCATGACTTTGTTACAACCAGACACTCAATTTGATGATCAAGAGGGTCAACGATCTACATAAGGGCAAGAGAAGTCATATTATATTTCGAGACTGGTTTACCGCTGATTACGATCTTAACGGTGTCGTGCTTGTGTCTTTTGGTTGGGCAAGTGGATGGTTTCGGTGCTTGTATATTTTTTTTTGTGTTCGTTTGTTGTGGTTGACGAGTTGCGTCAAAAACGCCAGTAATAAAAAGTGAAAGCACGATTTGTTACGGAAAAGCGTTCGAGATTAATTGACTATCAAGGAAATTACTGGTTGGAAGAGATTTCTATAATGTAATCATTGCGACATTCAATTATTTTTAAATGTTAAAATTGAACTTGCGGTAACGTTTCAGTCGGTTAGTAAAGTAGTTCAGCCCCCAGCCGTAAGCGGCGCCACGTTACAGTGTTTACTATTTACTTATCCAAGGTCGATATTCCAGAACTCAACCAATGCCGGTAATGCAGTTATCCTACCTACCTCTCGTTTCCAACAATACCCTCACAGCGTGATAACAAATTCAACAAACGTATTTTTTTTTCCCAAGCGAAATGAAAAGAAGAGAAAAGCACAAAATATTTATAGTCTTACAACTTCATTCTCGTTATAATTGGCCATCCAATCAAGAGTAATTCAAATAGAGGCTTCGCTCTCACCCATAATAATTCAGCGAGGCATTTGAATAATAAAAACGGCTGCGCAGAGAGAAAGAGAGAGAGAGAGAGAGAGAGAGAGAGAGAGAGAGAGAGAGAGAGAGAGGGAGAGGGAGAGAGAGAGAGAGAGAGAGAGAGAGAGAAAGAGAAAGAGAGGAGAGATGAACGAGCGAGAGGCGAAGAAAAGTAATTAAGCCGCGCCTCGTAAATTTCATTTTTGCGAGAGATACACGCGCGGCAAAAAAATTTGTTTTTTTTCTGTATGGATTGCTCATTGCACGGACAATTAATATCTCGTTTGTGTGTGAGTGTGTATGAGAGATTATTGATAAACCGGTTTTGAAAAAAAAAAAAGAATTGCGCACTCTTTGAAAAGCACGCGAGAGTCGATGATGTGTGATTAATCGCGTCGTTAATTATTTTCCTATTTATCTGTATCTGACAAATGACTAATAGAACAAAAAAAAATGTGGGTGAAATTGACGTATACTCGTTGAGTAGATTTAAAAATTTTTAAATGCATCTGAATTAAACGTAAAAAAAAAAAACGTTGAAAAAATCAAATATTTATCCAAGTTTATACCGCAACCATAACTAGAATTTTACGATAATGGATTAGCAAAGAAGTAGATACCGAAATCGCGCGTTCCAGTTAGCCGAGTTTAACGCACTCGCTCTTGCGGGTTTATCGCGTCTTTCCTCGTCAAACGGTTGAAGCCGTTTATACGGCGCGCGCATACGGATATACTCTATTTCGAGGCTCGCGAGCTTTTTTTTTTCTCTCGCTTCGAGTGGGCCTTTTCTCTCGTCTCGACGTTCATATTCCTTTTCCATTTGAAAATGGGTAATCAACGGAAAGACGTAGTTTGAGTGTTTACTTTGTGAGAGTGCTTCTTTTTTTTTTTTGGTGGGAAGTGAAATCGAGAGTATTGGGACATTGGATAAATATTTTGAGATTATTTCTTTGAGTTTGTATAAGTCAGTTTTCGATAATGACATGTGGTTGTTCTATTCTGAATTTGTTTTGGTTGAGAAATTGTTAGAGCTCTATGAGTCAGATTTTTTATTCAAAGACAAACTGGATCTGGTTTTATGTAAATGATTAGTAGAAAAAAAATCATAAATTTTTTTTAGTAAATTTATATATATATAGATTTGAATTTACAACTTCCTGATTACGTGTCAATGAATCAACAAAACGTCACGAGATAATGATAGATTAATGATGTATATCGATGTTATTCTATGTTTAATACCATTTGTTCAATGTTTACAAATTTATGTTATTGTTATCTAAAAATTAATGAAAGAAGCGTTAATTTTAAGCTATAATTCATCAATTACATGAATTTAGATCTTGATCTTATCTGATTCATTCCTTAATAGTAAAATCTAAATAGCGAAATCTCGCTACATTGCAAAGGCTCTAGTATAGAGCATAAAAATTTCATAGTGCATATCTGGATAACAGCGTCCCTCTACAATTAGAAAATCAAACCAAATCACATTTATTGATGTCGACGCTTTTAACATTTCAGTCACGCGAACCCTTCAAACTTTTGTTATCCGCGCCGCATTATTTTTACACAATGATTCAACTAGTCAGCAGTTTTGTCTTTCAATTCTCAGAAACTATCCATTGAAAATCGATTAACAGGTTTCACGCTTCACCAATCCGGAAAATAATATTGTCCACTCTAATACACCTCTCGATATTATTCTCAGCAAAAAAAAAAAAAGAATAAACCAACTCAGCTCTTCGTAAAAAAAAGAACTCGCGGACAAACGACAATTGCCAGTTGATTTTCCCGATAAAAGTTACATCACGAGACACACGAACACAATGCGAAACAGAGTGCAGAGTTTTAACCTTCGACGGTGTAAATTCAAACGTCCTTCTGCCTTACACAACACCACACGCAAAGCTACAGAGAGAGAAAAAAAAGCTTCCTATTCGTAAAACCACAGGTTTTTATATGAGTCAACCCTCCTGCCGCGAGAGAGTGCGTTTTGCTCAATCGTGTGCCGCACCCGCGCGCGCTTATATAGTATATAGTGTCGAAATCTTGGCCGAAGAGCGCGCGATCCATTGTCCACGATTTACGAGCGCACACGCCCCCGGTGCAGTTTCTATACTCTCTTCTCTCGCAGTACGCATTGCGGCCGTGAATCGAAAAACGTCGAGGACGCCATATAATGTTGCAGACTACGATCTTCCCTTTTATTTATTGATTTTTTTTTCGTGGATGAAAGCTTGCTTGGATTTTTGCGATTGATTGACTGTTTGGCAAAAAATGTTTTTGTATTGACAATGATGTTAATTTGATATTATTGAGCTTTGATAATATTCGATAAAGAAAATTAATTTTTGAGAATTATTATAATAGCGTGGAAACACGCAAATACATTATAGGAACACATGAAATTGGATGTTGTGTAGACGATTTACGTAATTTCTAAATAGTAATGGATAGCCTTAACATATTCTAGTGTTATGCAGTAGAATATAAAAATTTGTCAATGTAAAGCGAAATAATAATGGCCCTCTATAATTCAAAAATCGAAACAAATGACAATATTGTATTTCCGAACCGTAAATGCGACATTTTTTCATCATTATACAAAAAACTAAATTCCAACGGTTCCAATAATAATTAAGATCATTTTATAAATTGTTTTTCCAAATAACACGTTGACATTAATTTTCGCTTTACTGAACAAAAATCATCTCTTACCTCGTCACGAACCTTCGCCGAGTTTTTCAAAGCAACGATTATCATTAGTTGACTCACCTGCAACATAAAATAAAATAATGCCTCATTTAAAAACGCACATACGTGTAGAAACATTACATCTAGATAAATATTTCATTTCGAAAGCATCAACGATCAATGGTCAACATTGTGTGTGTGTATCCTCGCCATATAGCAAAACTCATCGTATACGAAGTAATTACACCAAATGAAATCACTTATCCATTATTCAAGCACCGTAACGTCCGTCAAAAAAAAAAAATGTGCGTATGAAATAACTGAACGCTGACATCACCATCATCGAGTCATAATGGTACAGTTAAGCCTACTGTTAAAACTTCGACGATACTAATAGCATCAACAACAACTCTTCGCTCGATAAAACGATCATCGATGCCGATCGATAAAAAAAAAAGAAAAAAGCTGCACACATACACACACACACATCAAAACAGACACATTCTTCGCGAGGCAGACTCGTTTGTGCAAATAAACCAAACGCCACGAACGTGTCTGAAATCTCTAAGCGTTTTCTCGCCGAAGACTTTTTTTTCGAAGGGGGGCTTACAATAATCTCGTGCCGTGGGAATTGACGAGAGACACGAGATGATTGCCGAGATTCCGCGTGATTAATTGAATTGGCGCTTGGATAATTGATGTACAATGCCGACGTTTTTTTTTTCCATGCGAGCTGCGCTTGTTGCCTTGGAAATTGTCGCCGACTATTTTTGTAAGAAGGACTTTGGGGGTATCGAACCATATCAAATTATGAATTGTATAGTGTCTTGATGACATATTCTGAGAGTACCAAAACAGAATTTTATTTCAAAATTAAATCTTACAAACATTCACAATTCTCAACAATTTATCTATCCTAGTAACAATTACACGCTCAATTTTCATCTAAAAAACCATCGTCGCCATCTATCGATCTTCTCCGCGTCAAATCACATCGCTCGGGCAACGTTTTTTTTTTCTTTCTAATAAACCCATCAACTAAAGCATCCGGCTGCTGCGATGCGTCGATCGCAACGTGTCTCGCGCACCTTTTGCCGTGTTCTAAGGCAAGAAAAGAGCGCACATCCTCCAGATGTTTCCAAACTGTATAGCAGACGGTCAGACGATGAATACATATATATAATCTATTCTCTGCTCCGCACACGCGCTGCGCTACTTGAAATTTTCGTGGAACTGAGGTTTCTATTGTTTGCCTTTTGGAAATAGTTTTCGTGAAGTCTCGTGAAAAAAAAAAAGAAGAAGAAGACGGTATAGTAAGGAAAACAGAGCACGCAAACGTTATAGAATGTTATTTCTATAAATTTTTATCCGACAAGTGAGCGATTGACAAAAGAAAAAAGTCAGGGGGAGATTTAAAATTAAAATGAACGTTCGACGCGCAAAAACATCATCATCTTAACGACCCAATTACACGTCCTTAAAAGTATAAGCACCGACAAAATGAAAGAAAAAAAAAATCGGCGGGTACACACCAGTCGATCGCGCATCGAGGGTCACGGCCATTCACCACCGTCGTATATATATAATTACAATGTACATTTCGCGACTGAGATATTTATTATATGCACAGTCGCGCGAACGCCTCTCGACAATGACTAGCAAAAAAAAAGGTAAGAATTACACAATCTTGCTCGATGATTTATACTGAAAAAAAATCCTCTTGCTATAAGAAGAATTTCCACTTAAATAGCTGCAAAATTATTTCCGTTTGTAGCAAGAGGATCCTTTCGATCCAAGAAGAAATATTCTTGATGCAAAAGGAATCCTCTCGTCGCAAGAGTAAAATATTGAAACTAAAAATCTGATAAGTAAACGCAACTGTAAATTAATCATCGATCAGCAATAGCAACAAAATGTAAAAAAAAAACATAAATTTCTGAACACCAACGTAGCGGAATGCAGGCAACAGCAGCAGTCATAATTGACGGGGCGCCGCGGCGTCATATTCGCCCATTATAATGCACTGCACGACGATAAGAATGAAGAGCACAACATGTACCGAGGGGGAGAGAGAGAAAAAGAGCCGTATATATAAGCGTTTTGTATAGCCGGCAGCGATTTGTTAATTTACCGTGGCTGGCGTCGACTTACGTTGCTTGCGCCTCTCTCCCACTCTCGGTGCATTCTTTGTCTATCGGATCGTTCTTGGATTACTCTTGTCGACGCTGCAGCTTATAACACAGCGATTTATTATCTTTCGCGCTGAAGAGGCATGTGTGCATGTTCTTTTTTTTTTTTCAAAAAGGTTTTAGTTACGTTTTGAAATGTTAATCCGAAGATTATAATTCCGATTGAATGTAACAACGACCATGATAAAACGTCAAAAAAAAAAAAATTCAAGCATGAAGGTGTCATACACACAAGAGCTTCGTATACATATATATAATATAATCCCTATGTAATTATCTTTTCCCCGTGTGTATGCGTACGCGCACTCAACTGCGAACCGCGCGAAAGAGAGAAAAACCAACGATATACGTACGGCGAGAGCGCGGCAAAGTACGTTTTTGTTGTTCCTCATAGAATTCCTCGGCAATTTTCTTGCCTTCGTATCCCACCCCAAACAACAACAACAACCACGGCAACAGGTGAGTGCAGAAATTTAATTAGCGCATACACACGCATAATGAACACAGCAGAGGCAAGGTTGTGTCTGTATATATATGTCTTTGCACTATAATTCATCGAAGACCAGGCGCATACCTTTGCTTTCTTAACGAGCCCGAGTGAGCAAGCTTTTGTTGTGTATAGGCAATGAAAATGAAAAAAAGGAAGGAAGGAAGGAGGAGCCTTTCGAAAAGGGGATGCAAATTTATGGTTTCGCTGTTAGAAGTTTATTATTATTTTTGTTTTTGTTCTTATGTATGATTTTTCCACGGAACGCGTTATGCTTCTGATGTAACGAAAATGTATATAATATGTACGGGGTTAGGTAAGTATTTTGTGATTTATAACGTAGAGAGAAATTTAATTGAGCGCGTATACGTATGTCTATTTGCATGTGGCTATCCTATAGTAAGTAGCTACTTTCACGTACAAACGTATATATACATCGGTGCGTTGCTGCTTTTATCGTAAAATCGACAATACTGTATTACGTAATAGGGAATTACACAACTATATGTAGCGTAAAATTGATTAGAGTATATATACATAAAACGTCTCTTACGTGCAAGTCTTTCTTTGATCACTATCGTTATATGTCACAAAAGCCACAGAGTATCATCGCGGTGTATCAATTTTTTTTTTTTTTTTCGTTTTGTTTCCTCGCCGTGACCGCGCGCTCACCAAAGAAATATATATATATAATATCAATGTCCGGCGTTGCACTATACCAAGCTTGAAACGAAGCGCGACCGATGAAGCGAGACGCTCGACTGAGGAAAAGGATTTTGCTCTGTGCAAGCGGACAAGAGAGAGAAAGAGAAAGAGAGAGAGAGAGGCAGCGGCAAAGTTTATGGGTGGTAGATAAGAACAACGTTGCCGAGGAAAAGCCGAGTGTGTGTGTATGGTTGTTGGGAAAATGATATTCCAACGAGGAATGCAGTTAAAAAGCAGAAAGGGGTAATTTTACTGTGAAGTTTCAGTGGAGGCAATTTTGAAAGAAGTTTCATATCTGAATATCTTGTAATACTTTAATATAAAAATGTGTGTTAAAAAAATGAAAATAAAAGTTGTACCTGATTCCGTGTCATCGGGATCAGCTCCGCGAAGACACGAATGGAAGCTCCTGGAGAGTCGTCGACCTCCCGGCGAGGCGGCTGCTGCTGCAGCCTCAGCTGATGCCGACTGATGCATCTTCTTCTTCGTCTCAATTTATCTGTGACAACATTCTTTAACGCGCGTACGCGCACACTTTCACCGAGAGCTTTTTTTTTTCGTTTGTTTGTTTCTTTTATTCGCAAGTATATCTGAAAGGAAAAATGTTAACTTTCTAAAATGTCTCAACTACGATAATTTTCTAACTCTATGTGCGTGTGACGTGATCCACTTGTCGAAAACTCGAGATTTATTTATCGTCGAGTGAAAACCAGGTAGGACAAATTTAATGCAGTTGTCGACGTAATATAAATCAAACTGTCGACGGATATCTCAATCGATCGAGATTACAATTCGATGATTTCATTGTCAATGTCTTGCGATATAGAAAATACATATTATACGTTTCGTCGTATAAGGACATTGCCACTGGCAATGCGCTTTTCATATATACGATTTCAATATCTTCGCCGCGCTTGCGAGCTTTGCGACACTATAATACGTAATGACCTCGTTTATACTTGTTTTTTTTTCGTTCGTTGACGGCTACTTAGAAACTAATTAGTTCTTTTTTTTTCTTCGACGATGAGAAGGATAATTGTCCGAAAATACCGCGGGGAAAAAAAAAACGTTTCGAGTAACCGAAATTAGGTTGTCAATTGTAATCGATTTTTTTTTCGGAGCCAAGGACTTTGTATGTTAAATTTCTAATCATCAAGGTTGAAATTTTAGTTTCTAACCGTATCGTTTAGAAAAAAAAAATATTTCTCAACACTGTCTAAAAAAAACTTTGCTTACTTTCGAAAAAAAAAACTTACAACGAGTAAAATAATTTATCCACGTCGCGTAAGACCAGCAGAGCGATATCTAAATAAGTGTCGATAATATGCTTACACTCGGTTGCGTGCATAATTTATGAGTGGCGTGTGCGTACGCGCGTGTGTGGGTAACAAGCGAAGTGACTGGACCCCATGTAAAGCGTAGGTGTGTCGCGTAGGCTAAAGTCGGCAAGTGGGATGAAAGATCGATTTGCAATTATAAGGGAGGATGTGTAAAAAAAAAGCTTCGCGAACGGTTATTATTATAGATGTTTCGGGATGGCTCGAACGGATGTTGTGGGTTTTTTTTTGTCTCGAGAGAGAGGAAATTGGTGATTCAAGCTTTTGGGAAATTTCGTATTTATACGAATTACCACGCGAAACTAACGTTATTCACGTTTTGTTTTTTGCCGTATTCACGGAATAACTTCCATACAGACGGTGCGGATGAAATCAGCGATTAGAGTGCAAATCGCAACGAGCGAATGGAAATCAGAGCGAATCGCATATATATATCCGCATATGGGATTTAGTCGGAGCGAGCGCGCACTCAAATATAAGCGGTGATTAATTATTAAAATCCGCGATATAGAGCTGATGAACGCTCTATGATGGCAAATGGTTAATTATTCGTGATAGGAGGGAATTGTCGACGAAGCAGTTAATATCGTCGAGCGAGAATATACGTGAAAGTTTAGAAACTGCGGTCGCGAAATGTTATAAAACTATTTTTGCGAATTTTTTTTTTTCGTTCGATATAAGACAAAAATAAAAGGTAAATTGGAAATTTGTTCTCGCGAAGCGTATATATATATTTGAAAAATCGAAATAAAGTTTTGAGCGCGAAAACTAGGTCGCATCTCATTTGCGAGGAGGGAGAAACTTGAAGCGGAGAATTTTCCGCGACCCGATTTCCCCAAACGAGCCGTTTACAGTTAAGCACCTCTCTCGCGAATATACGCACACAAAAAAAACGAAGCTCAAACTTGCAAAAGAGGTAACAAGTTGAGATTCCACGGAATTAATTGGCGCCGGTTCTCTCTCTCTCTCTCATACACACACACACACACACACACACTCAAACGATCCAGAGCGAGTTAATTGTGTTAATCGAGCCACTTTAATACGCTCGCGTGGCTTTCCTATACGTGTATATATGCATTTGTAAATTGATGATTTATCGGTGAGTGAGAGAAACTGGTTCCTACGACTATACGAGATGTTGCTGCTGCTGCTCTGATCTTGTTTAGTAAATTGCGATGTTCGATCGACGAGAGAGAGACTTGCTGCGGTCATTTTGATGATACAAGTTAATTAGATTTGCGCACCGCTGCGTTTCTAAATGCTTTTTACGCGCTGGAATTTGATTATTGATTTGCGATCGATGTGATGCGAGGAGGAAATTCTTTCCTGTATGAATGATTTTGGTCGTTAAATTTTGTTTTGAAGTAATTTGTTTTTTGTATAATTAAATGTTGAAGTTTGCTGATCTAGTTAAAAACAT
Organism: Galeopsomyia nigrocyanea; assembly: GCA_035047105.1. Classification (NCBI taxonomy): domain Eukaryota; kingdom Metazoa; phylum Arthropoda; class Insecta; order Hymenoptera; family Eulophidae; genus Galeopsomyia; species Galeopsomyia nigrocyanea. The sequence continues at coordinate 28,745 of JAWWMK010004665.1, forward strand.
TGAATTTAGCTTGACAATGTCTTCCAGTTTCGAGATAACTAACCAGGTATCGATGAAAATATCGAGGAACTAGCGATAAGCATGAACATTAAAAATCACTGAAATAATGTGTATTGATATGAGATACAAATAGTGTTCATATGATAATTCTAAAATAAGAAAGTTCTCCTAAACGCCACGTATAGTAATTATTTCTCCAACTAACTAATAAATTCCCAAAAATCACACCTACATGTACGATACTGAATTTTCAATAAAAATCATTACACATCGTATCCTCTCAACCAAAAAAGTTAATAAACACACGTTACCACAATGTATTTTGCATTTTGAACGCATTCGCGCTTTTGCGCGCAGACTATTTCCGCGCGGATTGCGAGTTTTGCTGAAAATAGCATCTTCGCGAGGAGAGAGAGACAGAGAGAGATGTGTCGCTGCTGCTACATACTACTGGCGTTTTTCGAAGAGGTATGCGATGTGCACGTAAGAGACAAGTCTGATCCGTTGACGATTAGGCATGCCAAAATCTTCCTCGTCACGCCTTCTTATTTGTCGACATCGCTTGGTATAATTTTTTTTTATTGGGTGAAGGATCAAGATTTTTTTTCATTCAACTAATCGAATAACAGCTAAAGCGAATAAAACGAACCTCAACAATCTTCTCGAGTGCAAAAACGCTAATACCCGCCAATTACTCAATCAAGCCTCGCGCGACTTTTTTTTTCTATTGCTAGTACCGATACATAACAACCTTACGGAGAAAGCTCGCGCGCAGACTCATAACTTATTCCACGTTCACGGTGTGAACAAAAAAAAAATCAACGTCTACAAAAATTTACGGTTTGGAAAATGCAACGACCTTACCGAGTCTCCATATCTATATGCGAGAGGAAATGTTATCGCGCGACCTATATTTAAAAAAAAGAAGAAAACCCTTCTTTTTTTTTCTTTTTTTTTGCTAGGATGCACAGGCAAACGTGGATGAATTTACGAGACGCTGCTGGACGCAAGAGACGCCCAGAGATACCGAGTGTAAAGTGAATCATGGCCTTACGAGCTGAGAATACGGAATTCTCGAGGTAAATGTTTGATGCTCGCGCGGAGTTATATCCGCGCGCGCATGAGTTTCATCGCGCGAGTGATACGATAAATCACGAAAGATGGAAAAATTTGGAATTAAAGTGATTTGTGATTTTTTTTTTGCACTCGCGGAGAGAAATGGAAGTGTGAATAAGTTATTTGTAGTGTTGTTGGTGGATTTGTGAAAATAATTACTTATTTCTATTATTTTCTTTCTTATGTTGAAAAATTTTATTCGAAGAACCCAGCCACATACGAGTATTGGTTCCGTAAGTTGACGTAACGATGTGCGCGTCGATAAAAGCAGCTTAAGATTGCAATCGAAAGAGTTTTCATTATTACTTTTATCATCGACATCTATACGTGACGCATTCGATTGATAAAGTAAATGTATATCGTCATTGTTTTGAAATTGCTGACCAAACCGGTAATTAACCCGTTTCCTTTTCAAATGTATAAAAATCTTCAAAAACTATATATATTCTATATAAGAATTCACGAATGACACGTCAATCTCGCGTGGCACACTGATTGTTACATCAAATCAACAGACGTAAAAAGTCCACTCATAAAACTTCGCCAGAACGAATCAGCAGCAGACACATCCTCAGAACTCCATTCAAGCATTCTTCTCAGAAAAAAACTAAGTCTCTCTTCTCTCTCTACTCTTAAAACTTATCTGTCGGTGCAGAACACTCAACCGTCTCTCTCTCTCTCTCTCTCTCTCTCTCTCTCTCTCTCTCTCTCTCTCTCTCTCTCTCTCTCTCTCTCTCTC
>JAWWMK010004743.1:0-25571 GCA_035047105.1 Galeopsomyia nigrocyanea
GAGAGAGAGAGAGAGAGAGAGAGAGAGAGAGAGAGAGAGAGAGAGAGAGAGAGAGAGAGAGAGAGAGAGAGGAAAAGTTGGTTTGTAATTCGAGTGTATATTTTTTTATAGTTGCAAATCTGACTTTTTTCCGCTTTGATGACTTATCGTCGCTCGGAACTTTTCGGACGGCAAAATTTCGCGAAAATTGTGTTAATATTTGCGCGCCCAGAATAAGTAATTAATGTAATACGCTGACGAGTCTTCATCCGAGTAATCCTTCCCTACTCTCGTTAGAGTAGCTAAAGCGGAAAATTTCTTTGAACAACTCCGAGGGATAACTCCTGCGAGCTGAGAGAGAGAGAGAGATTCCAAACTGCGTTTAATCTCTAGTATTTACAATGGGGAATTTCGTTTTAATCTGACAGCGTTATAATTGAGCTTTTACAAGGTTTCAACTGCGAAAAAATTTTCCCTTCATTATTCTTGTGCAATCATTACCGAAGCAAAGCTCGAAAGATACGAAATAACAATGTCGTCGGAAATTGTAATAATTTGCCTTCTCCCTCTCGAAGTTCGCTTCCTTTTTACCGCACCGCAAAAAAAAAAACACAAGTCGCGAAGCAGCTTCATTTTCCTTTTCACCGAGTATATAACACGCGGCTTCCCTAGGAAAATTCCAGCATAATTAGCATTTTAATGAAAGCACCCACATCCTTTTCGTAGCATCTAGCGAGCAGCAGATTTTCCCTTTAACCAAAATCCACATTTTAATTAATTTAATTCTCAACTTCTTTGATACATTAGATTGTAATGCAATATTCACACGCGCACACGCGTTCGCGAGTTTCTTCTTTCGAATAAATATTTTGGCGTTGCACGCGGCTTTCGCGAGTGCATTTAAATTTTCACGCGGAGTATAAAGCATTTTTTTTTTGACGCGCGCGCGTTCGCGTAAAATTCATTGTTGCGTGTGGCGCTCGTCTGTACTTTTCGTTTGATGTTTTTTAATTTTCATCTCGCACCGTAATTATTAAAAGAGAGAGAGAAAAAAACACGGTTAAAAATAATGAGCGAGCCGCGCGCGCCCGAGAGTGAAACACAACACACATACATCGTCGCATTTGACTATAAACCGCGTAAATGAGCTTCACGCTAACGAACCTCCTCATCCTTCTCCTCCCACCAGCAGCAGCAGCAGCAGGCAAAAGCAGCAAGCAACGAAGATTGTCTCGGACGATTTGACCCATAAAAACGTGACGCTCGCGCGCGCTGGCACTGAAGACAATCGAGAAAAGCGTGGTCGTCAAGTGCAGAGAGAGAGACTCGCTCTTGTGCGCTTCATTAATCGTCAAAGCCTTTGCTCTTCCTCCGTCGCCGTCGCCGTCGTTCGTGGGAGACAGAGCCGTTATGTACTCGAACAAAGCCGCCTGAGGGCCTGGGCGCGACCGCGAAACTCAACACCCACCACCACCCTATATATGTACGATGAATCCAGACTTGTGCGCACACACACTCAAGTCCATCTTCTTCTTCTTCTTCTTCTTTTTTTCGTCGAGTGCGATTATTCAGCTTGACGTGTCGTCGAGAATGCAAAGACCGCTCGATGGCTAATTTTCGGGCGTTAGGTTACGCATCTTATATAGATATGAAGCCTTAATAAGTGCGCTGAATATCTCTCTTCAAAAAAAAAAGATTCATTTTTTTTTTGTCGCGTTGCAAATGACGCGTGAACTAAAGTAACAAGGTATGGAAAGTTCGCGACGATACGTGTCTCGATGTCTTGGAAGTTGTTGCGGCGCGCCAAAAGTTTGCCATACTCCGTTTAAACTTTCGCGTGTGAAAATCGTTTTATATTTTTCCTATTATACGCGAGAAAAACTCGGATGTGTAATGGTATACGAGTGTGTGTGTGTAATATATTATACGACATATCATTAGCATGATAGCCTCTTGTTTAAATTGAATTGTCCTCGATGACGTGGACTATAACGACTAATAACAGGTCGCGGTGATTCCACTGTAATTAGAAAACATTGCTTTTGTTCTTATTACCATCCGCGGACGTTACGTCAACGCGCACCCGTGCACCCGCGTGAGCTTATAATTTCTCGCATTCAATCACACGCGCACACTTTATGATTACAAATACCCAAGCGCGGCAGCGGCTATTTATCAAAAGATATTCATTATTACGCGAAAGGAAAAGAAAAAAAAAACAAATTGCCTTGATTTTCGCATTTTTTTTTTCCAATCACAATTCATCATTGGAAAAAAAATCAGCGTCGGATTTATATATTTCGATAGTTGGAGGTCGTGTGATAATGAGAGAGCCGAATAGTCTTCTTCCGAAATATATAGGCATACGTCCGAGAGAAAGAGAAAGAGAGAGAGAGAGCGCGCACTTAACAATCCCGAGGCGGACTGCGTACACACCATAAAGAAAATGATGTATAGCCGATCTCACGGTAGCCGAGAGAGAGAGAGAGAGAGTGGGTGCGGTCGAATAATAATGATTTACGTTAACGGCCAAACGCAGCGCACGGCCTTCTCTACCAATTTGCCGGACGGATTTTTTAGGCCTTAAAAAAAACCTTTTTTTTTCTCTTTTCGCGAGAGAGGGATTAATGAGGCAAAGTTGTATTGACCGAGGAAGCTGTTTTTCGCGATTAATTATTCAAGCGAGGGAGGCTGCTATTAATCGATCGGGGAAATTTTCGATGTGAGCGTTTTATTATAGAAGCTGCTGCTGCTGAAGGGGGGCAAAAGGGTAAAATGACTGATTGTTCGCTCGTTAATGTTTGATTTTTGCTGATGAGGCGAGAGTATTGATGATGACGATAATGAAAAAGAATTTAATTGGATTCGAATTGCGCGTATTAACGATTTTTTTATTTATCGCTCTTAATTAACCCCATATCCCGGAGAATGAATGGCCTCTTTTGTTTTCGATATTTTTTGAAGTACTGGCGTGGCGTGGCGTACTTAAATTTTTTTTTTATTTCGTTTTACGACGCCGATCGTAAAGTGACCTGCCCCGCGTTTTTAAGTTTATGCGAGTTATCGATATATAAAAATCTTTTACGCCGAAGAAAAAAAATTTTCTTTTTAACTTCTCCGCGAATGCGAATTTCAATTACAACGCAAACGAAGTAAAAGAAACGGGAGAAGTTAATCGCAAAACGGGCAAAAGTCAACCGCGAATAAAGAAAAAAAAAAGTTAAAAAATTTTCCATTATCAGCGTTGTTGAAACAAAAAAGGCGCCTTCTCTGTCTTTCTACAGCGCTCGAGTTTTGATTAGTTTTCATTTTTTTTCCTCTCTTTCTTCGAGCGTGTGTTTTCACAACGCCAAGGCGAATTTTGTTCGGGAGTTAATATCGACTTTCCTCGTGGAAAGACTACAAGTCTAGCGCTGCTGCTGCTGCTACTGTTGTACATGCAAACTCGACTCACGCAACAACTACGGTTCAACGGACTTCGACCTGCTGCCGTTGCTGCTGCTGCTTGTAGCTAACGATCTCGTTATCGCGTGGAGGCCCTCTTTACGTCTAATTCCTTCTTATTCTTGGCAGTCACGACGATCGATCGACTTTGAATAGCTGCGGCTTTTCTTCGTCCTTACTACTCCTGCACTACGGCTGCGCGCTTACAAACGAGCGTCAAGAGTGCGTATTGAAGATCAGCGAGTGAAATGGGATTTTCTTTTTTCAATTTTTTTTTTGCTCGCGAGGAAATGTTCTTGAGATTTGAATACACGAGTTTTTTTTTCTGAGTGCTAGTCTTGTTACGTTGGAGTATTGGCAGATTATTCAATGCTTGTGAAAGAAGAAAAGTGATTGGACAAAAATATATCTTACCCATGCAATATCACGTATAAGACATTCGAACTTGTAGTCCAAGAATTTGTCATTAAATTTAACGATCCATTACCAAGAGTGAGAGAGAGAGAGTTCCAACTTCTCCTCTTCGCGCGACTAGAAGGTAGTATTTGCAAATCGATTACTCGCAGACATCGATGTGTGTGTGTGTGTGTGTGTGTGTGTGTGTGTGTGTGTGTGTGTGTGTGTGTGTGCGTGTGTGTGTGTGTATGTGTGCCAGCTACAAAGTTAACTACTAAGTCGTAAGTGTACCTTTCAATCAAGTTTATATCGCTCTTTGAGAGAAGTGCAACAACAAAAAGAAAGAAAAAATACACGCATACAATCATCGAAAAAGTACGTTTCAATCTCAATCAATCGAGCGATAAAAGGAAAAAATATGAGAAACGATTCCATTCAATTGGCGCATCCACAAGAGAGATCGAGTTCTCATATCGAACGACGATGCCACGAATTCCTTCGCCGAAGAACTTTGAAGATTTCATCAGACGTAGAATCCTCAAAAAAAGTTCTTCTCTCTCTCTGGTGCACAAGTAGCATCTCTTCTAGCTTTTTCTCTCTTTCGCTCGTACGGTAAGAAAAAAAAATCTCGATAATTCGACGCGACGTGATCGAATATTCTCGCACACAGTCACCGAGAGAGAAAGAGAAAGACAGAGAGAGAAAAACCTTCTCTCTTCCATTCTTTTTCCTCTCTAGTTGTATTTCGCGCGCGTTCTCTCTCTCTTCGCCGATAAAATTCTCAAGGGGGTGTACACAGACTCGCGAAGCAAAGCGCCTTGGGATTCGATAAGCTCGCCAAAAAAAAAAAAAAAAGGAAAAAAAGTTCGATAATTATATGCACTCGCTATGCGAGGAAGAAGAAAAAAAAGATACGTATGGGAATTTTTTTTTTACTGCTGCTGCGTGTAGATTATTAGCTTCTTGCTTCGGAAATCAGATTCTCCTTGCAATGTGGCGTTGGTGGTGGTGGTACTTTGCGTGACTGCACTTTAATGATTCCCAGGAGAAATTCGCGCAAGCAAGCAAGGGCTATATACTCGCAACTCGCGTACTGTGTAATGATGCGCCGCGCGCTAAACTTCTCGGCTCTCTGAGTGATTCGATTTGGATGGCTGCCTTCGCAGTGCCGAGGCTTTGTTAACGCTTTCGTGCACTGTATCTATATCCACGATCCTCTCTCTCTCTCTCTCTACCGGTAATTATATTCGATATTATATACTTTGCTTCGTCGAAATTCCAATACTACACAGTTTGTAAATAATCTCGCGCGTCGAGCTTGCATGAACGAATAAACGAGAATACTACTGAATATTTCATCGTTCAAAAGTAATTTTACCCGCGACAGAAAAAAAAAATCATAATAACGCACTCTCTCGAAAAAGCAAGAGCAAAAAAAAAAAAAAAAAGGAAATATACACGTAGAGTACGTGTCAATTCGCTTTGCACTTAAGAGAGACACGAGCGTGATGGTGAAAATTTGCCTCGTGCTTGCGAAGCAATATGCTTTCAAACCTTGCTAGCTGGCTGGCTGGCTGCTGCCGCTGCTCGTCAACGAATATGAGACGCGAGAGAGAGAGAGAGAGAAAGAGAGAGAGAGAGAGGAATTTAACTGTCGGGCTACTGCCGAAGTAGTGAGCGAGCGTAAATTGAATTTTCGCGGCGCAAGATACACCGAAGCAATTTTTCACACGCCCCGACGCGACGTTCTGCCGCTGAAAAGCGATCGTTATTATACAACATCGACGTCCTCGTCGTCGTCGTCGACGTCGTCGTTCGATCGACTATGAGAGCTGCATCGTTTGCTTGATGGATAGGAGAAAAAAAAAACACGACGTCGCCATGATGCTTCTACTCTCGCTAATTACTATTACTCGTCAAAACTCTTACAGAGATATACAAGCGAACCTTTTTTGTTTATTTTTGATGTGGGTTTTTTTTTTTTTTTTTTTTTTTTTTTTTTTTTTGAGAGTGTAAGAAAAGGTACGTTAGGCTGAGCTTGATGTACGAGCGCTTTCTCGGTCGCGATGTGTCCTATGCTCGATTCTTCTCTCTCTCTTTTTTTTTTTTGCTCTATGGTTGACTGTGAAAAATTTCTGAGTGAAAAATCGCGGTGGATACTCGGTCGGGGCCCCTATTGGTGGTGTGGCGTTGATTTATCGTACTTATTTCAGCTGTCCTGTTTTTTTTTTTCTCTCTCTCCTTTCTCCCGCTCGCCGTGGCTACGAGTAATAAAATGCCACGACAGGGAAAAAAATTCCTAGTCGGTTAATTAAAAAAGCTCGGTCGGCAAGCAAGCTTGAATATTAAAACAAAAAAGAAAAAGAAATTCGAATTGACTGTATTCAGAAAGTTCTTCATTTACGTAACTGTGTGCGGTAACTTTACAAAGCCAAACATCGGCCTTTGATACGTATACGAAAACTAATTAATTTTCAACGTGTAACAGCTTTTTCAACGCGAGCGCACTTTGGATAAATAAATATATAGAGAATAAAAGGAGTTGCACACACACGCACATAGGAAACTTTCTAACGTATAGCGGCAAGCCGTTAGCCGCGTAGTTAACGCCAGCGCGTACCACGAGGAAAGTTGCTGCTGCTGCTGCTGCTAGAGTTGCAAAATTTGCATATAAGTTTAACTTTTACCCTCCTCTAGTGCACGCGATCTGCCTGCTTGCCTGCCTGCTGCCGCCGCCGCCGCCTGCTTTTTGATAAAATTGCGTTTCAATGAGTGAACTTTGTTATGATAATATCGCTCGAATTTTGACGTCTGTACAATGTTCGGATGAATTTCACGCGCGAATGGGGCTTGGAATAGTTGTTCGTTACATTATTATGATGTTTAATTGAGTGGCATAGTTCATTAACTGTCGTCTCGACCGTCGCGACGGCTGTATAATGTCCGCGTAATATATCAATCAATTTTCGCGCGAAAGCGTTTATAATTTTCCACCGTTATTATTTTTTTTAATATTCTACCCTTCGTTAAAATAAATTAATCAATACATACTTCGCATGAAATTGTTGTCGATGATCAATAACACGAACTATATTAATTTTCTGACCGTGGGTGTCGGCAAACGCTGTAACAGTTCCATTATGTTACTTTAATTAGTTTCCTCCGGTCAATCAATAAATACGTCATGAATGCCAAACTAAAAGTTTCGACAAACTCCGTACATCGAAATTACATTATAACCTAAACGTAATTTTACCCTCGACAGGGTGAAAAAAAAAATCTGTTCTATTCAAATGACATCAAGCGCCTCATCGAAGTATAACAATCATTCGAGAAAAAAAAAAAGAAAGAAGAAGGTGGTGGGGAAAAAAATCGCTGAGGTTAGGCTGACGCTGCAGCATAAATTCTCCTCGTCGCGGCGGCGGCGGCGCTAATCTGATAAACGCCCCCGCAATCCGAGCAATTCGTAAATTCGGGCCGTGCCGCCGCCGCCGCCAGCATATCTCGGCGGGCGTATGCCCCTCTCACTCCTGGAGTAGAGAGAGAGTGCATACTTCAAGTCGCATGCCATGGCGCATACATACACACACGCCCACCAACAGCACGCCAACGTCGTGATATATATCTGTAGGAGAGTTTAGCTTCATGCGCAATTAGCTCCTGTGTGTGTGTGCACTGTGTATGTGTTTGTAGAGATTCTCACCTGAAACAGAAAAAAAAAAGGAAAGTGTGGTTTTAGATACACGTTTTTTTTTTTGTGACTTCGTTTGGATTGAATTATTTTCTGTTGTTGTTGGGGGAGGGATTACATGATATATCTTTTGTTGAAACGTACGCTGGGGAATGTAGCGTATAGTTGATTACGTGCGCGAGGTTCCAAAGGAGCTTCGTCAAGTTTTCTTCTATTTTTTTTTTTGACGATGTTTCGCGGTCTCATGAAAAATTCAACGGGCGATGCTCAAACTTGTAAAAGGTGCGTTAGGCGCGTGTAAGAATTTGCGAAGGTTTTTCTTCTTCTTTTCTTCGTAGCGCGCAAAGTCTAATTATAAGGTTTATTAAGTTTCCGTGGTCGATAGGTTGTTGGTAAAGTTTGTCTTGAAAAGGTACTTGGTTTAAGTCGACTTAATGCATTTATGCGGTGGTAATGGTTCTTTTGTGAGAGCAAATATTTGTAAAAAAGAAAAAAAAAACGTTTTAATAACCGCTTGACTTTTGAGTACGCTTTTAACTTTGTTATTACGATCTCCGAATATTCGTGAAATTCAATAACTATTCAAAAAATGTCAAAGCATACACACACCTCATCGATCAAATTCCCTCTTTCACTCCCAAGAATCTTTACAATCCCCCCTATATAATCGGTAAAATGCCCAACCATCCATGCCATTAAACGTCCTACAGCAGTAAGGCAATAATAAAAAAAAAAGAGAGAGAGAAGAGAGGTCCACACGTATACGAGAGCATCGAAATTCGTCGATCGCGCGCGGTTATTGAAATGCAAATTCGTCGTCGCGGCAGTCAATCCGTAGGCAATAATTCTGTACCCTCCTCCCCCCTCGAACAAAAAAAAATCGACAATTGGTCCTCGCGCCCGAGAGACAACAAAAGAACGCGGAAAATTAATTGGAAAAAAAACGGACGCGTTGCGGATTATTTCTCTTTTTTAACATTGTCACGCGGCGGGAGGATCGGCTATCGATAAAACGTCAGCTGCAGTGGAGGCCAAGCTTTTATTGCAATCGCACGTGGGATGGAGGAAAAGGCTACTGCTACTACTACTACTACGACCATCCTCATGTAAATTCATATACGAGAGAGAGAGAGAGAGAGAGAGAGAGAGAGAGAGAGAGAGAGGGAGAGATGCGTCGTCATCCTAGTCGATAGACGTCTTGCGGTAGTTGGGAAGAAAAAAAAAAAAATAAAAACACGGTCGATGATGCAACAGCAGCCTTTCAACGGACCACCGAGAGTTTTCTTTTATACGATACTTCGATTGTCATATCTCGGAGAGAGAGAAAAATGTTTTTGAAGGATTGCCTCGAGATTGCATTTTATACCTATTTTTGTATTGGTGAATCGAAGATTCGATTGTTTCATATTGCATAACTACCTTTTTTCAATAGTATCAAAAATAAATTAATTGAACGATAACCGTGCTCGTAAACATTTCAAAAACTTCCAAGCAAACCACATATAGGCAGGTGTACAGACACACACATACACGTATATGTACACGTATATCCCAATAGGAACAAGCATCGGTTCGAGGTTTGGCCGATAAATTACCAATTAGCCAGGGCGTCGATTATTGGCGTAGCATGGAGAGGAGAATCTCGACTGTGCTGGTATATGAATAATGCGAGTGTATTAATTTGATAGGCTTTTCCGCGAGGAGGGAGAGGCGCGCATTAGCAAACTATACCACCGATATACGTTCTGCGGTCAATTGGAGGTTCGACCTTTTTTTTTTCCTTCGCTTATATATCCAGTATTGATTAACTGTGTATTCGTGTGTGTGTGTGCGCGTTGGAAAAAAAAAGAAGAGAACGTTTGGATTAATGAGGCTTAATTCGCCACTGCGATTTAAATCGCGAGCTTGCGCCCGCTCGCGCGAGCGTTAATTAATTGGCTCGTTTAGTCCCAATTATCCTCGCGCTGCGTACTGTCGCGTAACTGCTGGCATTATAAAATTCGATTGTGTATATATACTTGTCGGATATTTCACGTGTCAAGCATTTTTCTTTTCCTTTTATTTTTTTTTTCTGCTGCAGCTGATTATTAATTGACGTTACTTCTTTTGACAAGCGCATCGTTCGACCTCGTCGTTCCTTTTTTGACAGTTTCAATTTTGTCGTAATTACTCATTCATCGTTAATTCGTTAATTAATTATCTCTCTCGTGTTCGCGACGCCGACGCGTACTGAATTATCGACTCGTCGTTCAAACGGATTTTTGGGATAATTAACCGGCATTGAATTCGAAGCGTTGTAAATCACGCGAGAGAGAAAAAAAAAGAGAAGAAGAAGAAGAGGAAATTTACAGTGGTGATTAACAAACAGAGAGATAGAGAGACAGTATGGTGCCAGAGTATAGTTTTCGGGGGAGGAGGAGTATAGTGGCAGTGCACGCAAGCTGCGGCCCCCGCAAGCGCGCGAAGTTTATCGCGCGCGGATATTGCGCGCAATCAGGAATTATACACGAGGCTCCAATTAAAAGCCTCCTCCCACCCTCTCTCTCACTCTCTCAACACGCGGCTAATGAGTAATCGTTGCACCAGAGAGAGTGTTTTAGCTATCTTCTCTTGGTGTGTTTGTATGTTGCGAGCGTCTTATCGAACGATTCCACTCAAGATATATATCTTCGTCTGTAAAGCGAATGCTATGCGAGGAATTTTTGCAATTCTTCTTTCGTTCCTTTCGCGTGAATGTCTTTATATATTACCAACTTTTTTTTTTGGGAGAGGATGGGAGACGAATTGAATTGTATACACGCTTGAAAAGAGCTGTAAAACGGATAATTTTACGAATTCTACGTTGATGCTTGTAATTACTGTATAGTTTTAATGGCAATTTTACGCGAACTAGTCAATTTGACGTATTTTCAGTGAATAAAACGATTATTACAGATATTTTACGAGCTGGCAGGTGCGTAGATTAATATGGATCGTTCGTGTATGATGATTTATTCCTCGATTATTTCAGATTTACGTGTACGTTGTCAAAATGTGAGACTTTTTTTAGTTTTTTTTTTATTCGCAAATTTTTATATTACACGACCTATGATTTACACGAAAAAAAAAGTATTTAAAACGAGAAGGTTTATTTTTAAAATATGTATGCAGCGAATTTTTTTTAAATACTCAACTACAAAAGTAATAGGTATGTGTAATTCTCGTAATTGAAAATATTCACGAGAAAAAACAAAAAATTGGCAGCTCCAACTCTTCAAAAAAATACTATTTTTTTTCGATCAAACAAAGGAGTATTTCAAAATTAGCTCTTTAGGTATTTCCCAGATAACAATCGACAGCAGAGAAACGCAACGGAGCTTATATTTGTTGAATGGAGCTTGCGTAACAGAGCTTATCAGTATTATTGTCGGTTAGTGAATCGTGAGAGGAGATCACGCGCAGAGAAGCATCTAACCTCAATATATAGTATGTTATACGAAGCACGTTGGCAAGATGCGAACGCTGCGACGCGTTGGCCTTTCAGGCGCGCGGTTAATTCTCGACTGCGTGTATATCGGACGTTTTGCCAATTAACTCTCAATTAAGCGTTGCGGTAGCCTCGCGCCACCTTCAACGTCGTCGTCGCCGTAGGATATAATTTGAGTTTCGGATGCACCCTGGCAACGTCGCCGCGTCGCGCTTCGTAGTCGCTTCATAGTTAGAGGGCTACCAAATGGGTAACTTGCTCTCCCTCTCACTCTCTCGCGCGCGCGCACAGATTAGGACTAATGCCGTTTTACCGTCTATTACAGAGAGGAGTATAGACAACGAAATGTGTATAATTGAAAGCTTAATTTTCTCTTTTTTTTTTCTTCGAGTTATAATTCCATTGAGATTGACGGATTTGCATATCCGTTGAGCGCATCTTCATTCGTTCGTAAATTGCCGCTAACCAAGAGAGAGAGAGAAAGAGATGACGGGTGATTAGCTTCATCCGTGGCGGACGTCGTTCTCTCTCTCAACGCCCCACATTTTCGCCCGCAGATGCGTTGCAACGAGACGCGACGATTGACTCTATATCACACAACTGCTGCGACCTGGTTTTTACTCTTTTCATTTTTTTTTTTTTTTTTGGTTGTTAGACGACGGAAGAGATTATGTTTCCCGTTGGATATTATTTTTTTTTAATATGCTTGAGAAAATTCATTTCAATATTTGTCGAAAATAAACTTTTTCTATTTATTAGAGTGTATTTTAGTTATTGCAGTATTGATTTATTGAGGAAGTGCAATTCCAATATTTACTTTTAAAAAATTTTATAGTGCATGTTTTTTCAACAATAACAGATTTGATTTAGTTTCTATCAAAAGTTTACTTTTAACAAAAAATATACCAATATTATTTCAGTAAAAGTTTTTAAGCGACTATCGGCTCGTTGCACACTGAAACCCATCAACTCTTTCGCTTCTATTTATCGACAGAATTCTATTCACGCAGAAATACAAATAAAAATCAAAGCCCATTCCAAAAATTTATTTAAATATCATCAATGAATAAAAGTCTTTACAAATAATCAACAAAAACTCCCTCTCTCTCTCTTTTTCGCGCGATTCATAAACAAACCATACACAGCGCATCAAAAAGTCAATCGAATCCGCTCCGAAAAAAAAAATCGACTGTGACTCAATTCGTTTTAATCCAACAGCAGCAGTAGCCAGCAATCCCGTTTGGAAAAGAATTCGCAGCCGTTAAATTGACGCTCCCGAGCGAGTCAATCAACAATCCCCCGATAGTCGAATTTTTTTTCCTCTCGCGATATGCATGAGAGTAAATATTCCAAAAAAAAAGAAGAAAAAAAGTATATAATTGGCAATTAGCAATGCTGTCCACATCGAAGACGCTACAAACATTTTTTTCCCCTTGGAAAAACAAGTACAATGTACCTATAAAAGTTAAATTGGCCATGACGGCAGTTTAGTCAAATTGGGGGAAACTCTCGAGGCTATAACAACGACGCGCTGAATCCGCCCAAATCACAGTTTCGCGCGCTCTCGCTCTCTCTCTCTCTCTCTCTCTACAGCGCGGGATATCGATTCGAGGTAACGTTCCATTTTTTTTTCTTTCGTAAAATTGTCTTTATCGCTCGTCTCGCAGTATGTATACTATACACTTATCTGGTAATGCTATACCACTACTTTTATTTTTATAGCCTTTAATTTTGTGGCACGTGACGATAATATCCGACTTTCTCGCACGCGCGCGCGCGCAGCGTGAAAATTCAATTACACATCGATGCGCTTCACAATCATTTGGCACTCTATGCCATGAGAGAGAGAGAGAGAGAGAGAGAGATACAGCAACAACGCTTTCGAAATCGCACGTGTGCGGATATAAGCAAACGGTTAAATCGCATTATGTTATGTAGCCATTGAAGGAATAACATGTGACACGAGAGAGCGTGAAAATACAGATTTTAACCGCATCATCTCTTTCCGATTCAATTAAGTTATTATACTCGAAAAAACAATGTACGTTAATCTAACAAAACGTAGTAGATGGCGACGCACACATGGGAACAATCATGCAAACAGATTGCAATGGCATTTTGTGGATAGTAGAAGGGAAATTGACGTTTGCGTTTCAATGGGACTACTCTCGACTGGCGTGACGGCATCGGCGCGGCGCGCGTCGTCTGCCGTATAATTAGATGAAGTTTCGGCCATTTGTTAGGCAGCAGCAGCTAGCAGCTAGCTCGACGCCAAATGCTAATAGCTTTCTCTGGCTCTTATATGTAAATTCCCAAAAAACCGATCAACCGAGTAGGAAAAGTTTATTAAAAAAACTGAAATTCCCGCGTGCGTTTGGTTTGATTGCGTTGCGCGATATTACATTCCGATGGCTATTACGTTGACAATTCCTGCGAGTTTAAAAAAAAATGTTTTTTTTCGGAAGCTTTCACGTATCCGTCAATGAATTACGGAAATATTCGGTTTTTATTTTATTTCTCTGCAATCTATATTATTTGAAAATCCAACCGATATCCATGCAAAAAAAAATTTTATTCGCAAATTGAATTGATTAGCATCGCTCGCGCATATCCGATAATTCATTTTCCATTTAAAACGAATGATAGCAAGCTAAAATTCAAAAGCAATAATCGAATTGTCTCGCCTATTGCCGTCACACAGGAAGAATAACGATTTCATTTTCCCTCGAGCAATTGACATTCAATCGTTCAACGCGCAAAGAGAAGAAGAAAAAAAAGAAAAAAAAAAGTAAATGACAGAGAGCTGTCAATTAAGCCTTGACTAACGAACCCTCGACTCCTTTGGAACTTTGTGATTATCTAATCGACTGATTGCAGTCGAGAGTTTTTCTTTACCCGAACCGAGAGAGAGAAAGAGAATATGTTTTCTGGAAGAGAAAAAAAGGGAGAGAGAGAGAGAGAGAAGAGGTCGGCGAGATCTGAATAATTCATGCGCGCCGGCCTGATTATCATGATCCACGTTTGCCACATCCCTCGCGCCTCGTATATAACATCAAAAAACGTACGGAGGGGGGGGGGGGGGGGGCTAAGGATATAACGCTAAAAGATCCCTTACTCCACTTTATTTTTACACTCGCATACGTGTCCGGGTGTTTATAATTGTCGCAACGTACATTTTATATCCCGAAGGAAAGCATTTTATCATATCGAGATATACACAAGAAATATACAAACTGTCGTGTGTATAGCAAGCGACGTCGTGTATCTTTTATTCATATAAGCAAGAGCACCAAAATTTGAAATTCTTTGGGGAAAAATATCCTTTCCCCCCATTCGCTTCTGTGATTTAGTGATTACTGTAAACATTTTCTCCCGCGCGATACGACGACGACGCTCTCTATTCAATTTTATTCAATTCTCGGGGCTTCGCTCGTCGGAATACTTTTTCTTTTATCGGAAAATAAATAGCTTTCACGAAGAGTGGAAACATCGTTCTCGGAATTATTTTTTCAAGTTGCGTAGAGAAAAAAAAGAAAATTGTCTCATTCCGTATACGCCAACTTTTCATAAACCAACATGTCATACACCTGCCCAAGTGTAAAACGTACGCGAGGAGAGAGAGAGAGAGAAATATTCAGTCTGTCGACTTTTTTTCTCTGGCAGCATTTGAATTTCAGAAAAAGCAATAACACACACACACACATCACGGCGACCTATCGTCGAAGAGAGTTGATTGGCAATTTCATAGAAATTTGAATGTCCGTCTGGAGCGTTATACAGAAAAAAAAACGAGAGAGAGAGAGAGAGAGAAAGAAAAGCGATCGATCGAGCAATTATTTTTTTTTGTTCTCCCTTATACTCGCGCAGCAGACAACGTCGAGAAGCAGTAGTACTTGACACGCGCTGGATCTTATGTATGTGTGTATGTGATGCTTGGGGAGAGCGAGAGAGTAGTAAAGAGAAAGCGCATCTCTCTCTCTTTCTGACTTGGGGGAGGAATTTAAAAGACAGCGGTTGGCTGCAGGCTATGCTGCTGCTGCCTTGCGATTTTTGCGCTTGTGAATTCAACTTTAATGGTTTGCAAAGAGAGAGAGAAGCGAGTATTACGCCGCGAGCCCAACAAAACTTCTTCTCGAGAACGTGCGATGGACTTTTTCCTTACTTCTCACTGTCGAGAGAGAGAGAGAGAAATCTTTCGATTGTTCTATAAAGTTATTGTGCGTGGTAATTACCAAGCCAAGCTTCAACCTCGGAAGTTTTATAGCAAAGCGAAAACTTTCGTTTGAATTTCAAAAAGCATTTTCAGCAGAAAATTCATAAGAAATCGACGTTCACCGAGATAGAACGCTTTATTAATTTCCTTCAGTCAGCCGACACTGCTCGACGAAGGCAGTATAGCTAAAAGCTTGATAGCACACAGAAGCTCTGATTACTTCTTCGTCTCGAACGACGACGACGACGACGACCGAAAGCGTGCAATTGCAACGGCCAATAAAAAAAAAAAAAAGAAAAAGATAGAAAGAAGTAGTAGAAGCCGCAATTACCAGACGGACACAATTCGTTTGACTGTCCAGTCGTGATAAATCCCGTAGGTTTCTCTCTCTTTCTTTCATTTCTAGCAGTGCGCGATACTTACTTTTATCGTCGACGATGTCACTCAATTATCCGGCGATACAACGAGCGCCGCCGACGCCCACCTCACTTACTCCGGAAATTAAAGCGCCTCAATGGCCCGTTACAAACATGCGCGCCGCTACTCGCCCGTTTTTCCAGCCATCCGTGTAAGCTTTTCGCTATTATATTGCGAGAGAGAGAGGTTAAAATGCAAATTGCATGTGTTTTTTTTTTCTTCCTTGAGGGGATAGAAGAGAGGATTATTATTTGATGAAGCTTTTTTATTTCCAAGCTGAAAATTGAATCACCTTTGGCGTTTTACAATTCGAAATACTATAGTCTGACTTTTATCAAATCGTACATGTGTAATTCTTCGAAATCATGTGCTGTCGAGTTCACTCTTTTTGTTTATACATAGGTGTAAATTGACGAGAGCAGCAAGTGCTGACGAGGTGTAAGATCAGCGATCGAGTCGAAAGCTGCTGTATACGTGATTATTTTATACTTTGTCCATGCTCTCGTGTTATCGGTAATCAGCTTGTGTTTCTTTGTTCTTCGATGTGCAATCAGTTTTACATAATTTTTTCCATGTAATTCTTCAAAATATCAAGTGTGAAAAATTTTCAAATGATAAATACTCATTAAAACGTCGAAACTCATTAAAACGTCGAAACTACAAGCATCGAATACCGAAATTAAGTTTGTCGTCTCATAATTTCGGAACTCTAATATATATTTCAACGAAACTTGGTGGGTCGACTCTAAATTGTATATTTGAATTTGTCATAGAAACTCGCACGGGAGTGATCACGGTGACTGGAGAGAAACTGCAAGCGCGTAGAAAGAGCAAACCGAAGCGTTGCTCGATCGACTGGTGCGGTTACACTCATCAAACTGTACAACTCGCTGTTCAAATATGAGAACGAGTCTTTGAAGTATTGACTGTCGGTGAACATGTGTGGTTTAACGACAATTTTAGTCTTACACGTCTACACCGAATCTGTTGAAAATTCAGCTTGTCAGTAGCTTCAGCTTCATATAAGAGAAAACAATTAACCTAAAAAAAAGAGAGAGAGACAGAGAGAGAAGCTAAGCAATAGTCATAATTACAGTTAAAAATCCGCATAGCATGCTCGCTCGCATATACGCTTGGCCTCACAGTAGCAGCAGCAGTAGCAAGCGCGAGGCATCATATCCCGGCGTTTATATGAATTATTCACGAGATATACGCAGCGGCAGAAGCAGCAGTAGCAGCAGCCCCAATTCTCGGCTAACAAAAAGCTCGTCGGCGGAATGAAAATTATACGAGATATGGCAAAAGACGCTCGAGAGAAGGAAGAAACGGAAGGAAGGAAAAGAAGGAAGCAGAAGAAGAAGAAGAAGCTGCACCGAAGTGCTAATCGGCGTAATGGCAGTGGGGGGGGAGGAGAGGCTCTTCTTTTCTTTCACCCCCCTCCAACCGTGTGGCTAATAGAAAGAAAGGCTTTTCCGTCGAGTAGTATTATATACCATCCTCTTCCTTCTTTTGTTTTTTTTTCCCTTTTCTTCAACCTCCGAAAAGGATTTTTCCTTTCGCTCTCTTCATGTCAACGAGAATGAAAAAGATCTCTTTCTCGGCGTAAGAGAATTATTTATATCCCTTGTGGCTACACGAGAGATACGCTTGACCGATATTGCTTCTTCTTCTTTTTTTTTGCACGAGAGGGATAGTAATATTCTAATGTGTTATTTACCCTAGGCGCTGGCTGCGGCAATATTCCTGCTTGCCTACCTTTGCCTGATTATTAATTCATGTTTATTTGACCCGAAAGTTTCGACTGCTCTCTGCATTGCCGCCGCTGCTGTTACTGCCGCGCCGATGTAAATGCGCGCGAAAATATTTACATGAATAAACAGTGATAATCAGCATTCGACTTTTGCCGCGGTGCAAGCTCGGAAAAGTCTCTTTCTCTCTCTCTGTGATTATTCTCTGCATATTCTCAATCATGGTGATTTTTTTTTAAATAAACGAAGAGTGACGTATAAAAAAGAAAAATTGCGCGGTCGACTACCGTTCGCGATGGTTATTAATCGTTGAGGCGCGCTCGCGCACTGAAAATTGGATTTGCATATATCGATAATCAAACTAAGCACAGAAATTCACAGCCGTCAACTCCCTCTCTATATACACACACACACACACACATACACATTTAGCTTTATATCGTGGTGAGTTTCGCGGAATTGTCGATAAATATTGCCTCGTAAAAGCTGCGTTATACTCATCCTTTTACGACAGCCGAGTTATCGAAGCATGAAAATACGTCCCTCTCTTTTTTTTTCAAAGAAGAAAAAAAAATTCATCGAATTATTTGCATAAAAAGAAGAAGTCGTGTGACAAATTGAAAAGCTCGCGTCGATTGATCAAAGTTGCCAATTGAAATGGAAAGATCCCACCCCCCTCCCCGACAAAGGCGTGCAATTAAGCTTCAGCACGCCAATCAGCTGCTACTACCGCTGGAGTTTTTTTTTTTCACGTGCGAGTAATTAAGCTCTCAGCTCTTCCTTCGAAAAGAAAAAAATCTCGGACGTTTATTAATCGCGTATACACTTGGCTCATCAATCTTGTCCGAAAAAACCAATCGATATGTAAGCGCGCATGTGTGTGTTTTCGTCCGTGATAACTTCGTAATCTTATGTCGAAGAATGTGTCGACCTAGTGACCGCAAGGAGAAGGAAATAATTATCGACGCGATGCGATCGGAAAAACGTCCGATGGGATTTTTTAGCTTAATTGAAATCCCTCGAGAGAAAGAAAGAGAGAGAGAGAGAGCCAAGCAACATGCCACGTACGCTCGCTTCTCTCCTGTCAAAATAGAAATCTTGTTAGGCTATCGACTTTAATCTATCGGTTCACTGATGCTTCTGCTGCTACCGTGGTGGCATTGATTATGATTCTTCTTCTTCTTGTTCTTCTTCTTCATCGCCGAGAGGATACAACGCACACGTGATTGTATTTTTTTTTCGTACGGGTAAGATTCAATTATAACGGCGTGATTTTTCTTCCCTTTTTTTGATCGAAAATAGCGACGAGGGACTTCATCTGCTCGATACAATTCGAAAGCTCGCATACGTACGTTTGATTCTTGTATTTACGTTTGCGAAGATTTAATTAATCGGCCGAATCAAAGTTAAACTGAAACTGCGCGTGCACGTGGAGGGCTGAATTTATACTTTGTTCGAGCTGAATGTAATCGAAAGACAAATTGAACATACACCACGTGTGTGCGTACGCGCGCGTAAATTAAACGCGCGATTCGAGATTCAAGTTCCGCTAATTTCGTTTATTCGAGGCTAATTTGTAAAAGGACGCGTGTGCATATAATTTACTAATCTGTTTACTGCGAACGCAATCGCGGGCATTTGAACGATTAAAATCCTTTGAATGGCAATTACTATCGAGCGCATTTGCTTGAAATGAAATTCAGCGAAAGCTCGTAAAACGGACGATTTCCATTCATAATTCAAGCCAAGCGTATTAACATGTCATTTGGAAATAAATGTTAAACGCGTCGGCCGCATTTGAAATTCGAATTAGATGTACTTTCAACGACCTTTAATGCCATTAGTTCCAAAAAAAAAAAAAAAAAAATCCAATTCGTTCGGAATGAGGAATGTCTATAAAAATCTAGAAAGCGCAACACTTTTCAAAAATTCATTCGCTCCTCCCCTTTAGCAGCACCCATTGATCTCTTTATCTAGGCCAACCGCGAGAAGAGGAGTATCTGGAGTTGGCGTTTATTCGCGAGAGAGAGAAAAAAAAGAGAGAAATAATAAATCCCAGAACTCATTGTATTATTAAACAGAAGGTATATAGGAGGACGAGGTAGAAAAGTCGAACGATTAATAGGCCGAACAGAAGTTTATCATCTGCGCGTGATGGCCCATTCGTTCCGATACCCTTCCATTCTATCTCCACGGCCTGCTTCCTTTTTCTTTTTTTTTTTTTATTATTTGTCCTCTGCAACGCCCGCTCGCTCGTTTTTCCGATAATTTGACGTTGAGCTATGCGCCGACGTATATTGTAATATGGATTCCGCCCTCGCGACGGTACTTTAATCTTCTTACTGCGAAAGCCGTCGTGATTTTCCATCTAAATTAGAATGGAGAATTGTTGGCAGCTAATAAAATACCGATTACCCGAATGGATAGAGTAATTGAAAAGAAATCGCTCGCGAGAGGATCAAGGAAGATTCTCTCTCTGCCAATGGATTCGGATCCTTCTCTCTCTCTCTCTTTTTTTATAACCATTGCACGCGCTCGTGCGCAAGCGAGAGAGAAAGAGACGATGGAATATTGCGTAATGACGAGGAAAAGATGGATTTATTTTCGGCGAGCGCGGCGAGATTGCAGGTTATCGATCTGGTAGTTTATTCTGGAAAATTGCCTATACGTTTATCCTATTTCGAGAGCTTCCGCAACGATAATATTAATAATTAATTTTCGATCGATCAACGATTAAAAAACAGAAAATTTTAAGTAGCTAAAACTGTATGTTCCATCATTCTTCTGGCAAAGTAATTGAAAAATATATATATAAAAGCTCGTCACTAAGCCATTATGCCCATGGCGTGGCACCCCGCCCCCCCCGGGCTATAAGACGTTTACTACCTCCTTTGATCCTGCACCTGACTATTCTCTCTCTTTCTCAAGCTTGGCATTGTGTGTCAAAGGCCAAAGCTTACTGGCGAGCGAGCTTTTTAAAATTGACTCTTGTGTGTACGTCAGCAACCGCAATGTTTTTTATTCCTCTATATAACGATCTAGGCTGCATACAATCCTTATTTTTTTTTAGACGTTAAAGCTTTGAGTGGTTTTTAATTAGAGCCCCGTAAAAAAAAAAAACAACAACAAGCGGCAGCTTTTATGCGCGAAACGTCAAAGATCTGGCGAAACATTTAAGGCTCAATTTAACTCTCTCGCTCTCTGGCGCTGCGGTAACTTCAAATCCATTATTTTCTCTCGAGAGAGTGAGAGAGAGAGAGAGTTCAGCGTCGCGCTCGCGTCTTTGATAAATATAAACAAAGCCTCGCCCGTTTGGATAACAAAGCCTCGGCGCCGGACCAGCTTTCTCAAAAGACATCGCCTGCCCATTAGCACCAAGCCCGTGGTGGTGGTGGTGGTGGCGTCACCGTCGTCGTCGTGGTCTTTGTACTCGGCCGTTTGATGTGGCCTTTCACGCGTATCATACCTTGCTGCCACCGCGACGGAGAAACCATCGACAGAAGCCTCAATTATTATTATACGCCTACTATATAGCGTTAAATTAACGCAACTAAAGAGAGATAATATACTCCTCTGCAGCGACGACGACGACGACGATCGATATTTTCTTTGAATGCTGCAGTCGCGACCCCCCGACACTCTTGAAGCTATCACTTCTCTCTCTCTCTCTCGCTGTGTTTCGTCGAGTGTCGCGAGTGAGATGAAGTTTACTTGAAAAAGTTCAAAGTGCTTCGTGAGTGCGAATATCTTTTGGGATTTATCAAAGTCGCCCGTGGCGTTGTATGTATCTCAATGTTTTTTTTTCTTTGTAGGTTAATGCTAGGGTGAGAGAGAGAGAGAGAGAGAAAATGCAGTTTTGTACAGCAACGAACGAAAGTAATAATTAATGAACAAAGTTGTTTTTTTTACATCAGAGAGGGAGCGGCACTTTTTTTACGAGAGTTTTATAGCAGCTTTTAGAGCTTTAATCGCCGTCACGCACGCGACACGATCGTTATACAATGTTTTCTTTGTATTTTTTTTTTATTCGTATTATTGGTTGTAAAAGAAAACATAGTCGCGATGTGTTTTTTATATCGTATTAAAAAAAAATTGTTGTTTGAACGATCGGGTCGTGTATATATTTCTCATCATTTCGTACTTGCTCGCGTACAAGGTTTGAAAATCCAACGAGACAAAAACTCTCCCGAGACTTCATCGTAAAATCATTTCACTGCAGCATCGAGTATGCAGCTCACGTGCTTTAAAGCTCAGCCGCAAACAATAGCCTGATCCCACCTTAAAAAAAAAAAGGAAGAAGAAAAGAAATCTAGCGGATAATTCGCTTATCATCCGTAAAATAGCTACTCTGATTGCTCGAGGGACTTTAAAATCATGGTTCTCTTTCTCTCTCTCTCTCGCCAATATAATGCCGCGCGTGAATAGCGGTTGTAACGAATGAGCGCAGCGGAAAAGTTTATTAACTCTCTCTCTACCCGCGAAACAGAAAATGAATATTCACGTTCGCGCGCGCTCTCGCCGAGAGAGTGCATCGACCTTTTCTTCCTCTTCTTCTTCTTCTTCGCCTTCATTGCAAAAGTTTAATCGAGCTAATTGCCGCTACGCCGCGCCCGTCATCTAAAAACCATCGGATATACTCTTAATTCATCCGCGTCGCTCGTCGTCCAATGAATATTCACACACGGAAGGTTTATACTTTGAATTATGCAATAGGCGCCGCGTATGTGTGTATTATTTTTGCGCTCCGTTGGAAGAAAATCGATATACCGACCTACCTCACGCTTGAATTAGCAGCAGGCTACGTGTTTATATAAGCTGCTGAGTTGCAGCTGCTTCGATTTTAATGTCAAGAGTTCCTCATTTTTTTTTGACGATGGAAGTAATTTTTTTTTCTGCTGAGTGTGTGCTTTGAATTTTTACCTCTTCACCAAAAGAATAGCAAGAATTTCACGCTTTTGAATTCGTGAATAGAGCTTGGAATAATACAACGATAACCGATGCGCGCCTGATTAATGGGGGGTAACCGCATATGCGATCGTATTACTGCTATATAACCGGATGAATGGATTTCCAATCGTCCCGAATAAAATTCAATGCAGAATTAAATGCCCTTAATTATCCAATATATCCATGAAGAAATAAAATACAACTCACCTTCGTCGTCGATGCTGAACAGTCCAACGCCATCTCCGCCTCGAATGCTATATCCAATTCTGGAGTCGCCACCCGGTGGATCAGCATCTTTAGCCTTGACTTGAGTGACGAGCGTGCCGATAGGTTGATTCTCGGCGACGCTAGCAGCAATGACGAAGTCAGCGAACACCGGCGCGTTGAGATTCTCGTTGACGTCGACAACCTCGATGATGAGTATGGTTTCGGAGCTGAGTTGCGGCTCTCCTTTGTCGCGAGCGATGATGGTAAGAGTGTGCACTTGTCGGTCCTCAAAGTCGAGTTTCTGCGAGGTTCTGACGGTGCCGGACTGCTTGTCGATACTGAAGAAATTCTCGTTCTCGGTCTCCTCGGAGAAACTGTACTCGACGGTACCAGCAGGACCTTCGTCGGGATCGGTAGCTTCCACGATCGCCACGACACTCCAAACGGGCACGTCCTCGCGTATTTTGACGGTGTAACTCGTGAGGGCGAATTTCGGCGCGTTGTCGTTCACGTCGTCGACGAATATCCTCACCAGAGCCTCGGAGTACAGCGCTGGGTTGTCCAAGTCGGGTTCGCCTTTGTTTCCACCGTCTTTATCCGTCGCTCGTATCCTCAACTCGTAAGACGCTTGTCTCTCGCGATCCAGCTTGCCGAACACCGTCAGTACACCCGTGCTTCGGTCGACCTTGAAGTCGTTGGTATCGGTAACCAGCGAGTAAGCGATCTTAGCGTTATCCCCGAGATCGGCATCGGTAGCGTTCGCTCGGAATATAACTGTCCCGTTGAGAGCATTCTCCGTCACTCGATAACTCGCCAGAGCTTTCTCGAATTTAGGCGCGTTGTCGTTGACATCCAGCACGGTGACGGCGAGCATCCTCGAGGCTGACTTCTGCGGCTTGCCAAGATCGTAAACCGTGATGTTCAAGAAATACTCGCTCTCCCTCTCGCGATCCAGATGTCCAATAAGTCGCAATTCACCTGTGTCGGGATCGATGCCGAGAACCGAGTCGCTGTCGCCGGCCGACACGCCGAATACGAGTTTGCCATTATAGCCGAGGTCGCGATCACGAGCGACGAGTTTCGCCAGCACGAAACCAATCGGCGCGGATTCGTTGACGCGCACCTCGTTGGGGAACTCGATGAACTCGGGCGAGTGAACGTTCTCGCCGTATCGACTGGGCATCATCGTGTACTCGTCGTCCCTCGACGGCATATTGCTCTTCTCCGCGGCCGCGATCGCCTCGGTCAGTCGTCTCGCTACTCCGGTGTCGCGGCACTCGAACGAACCGGTCTCGTCGGACAAAATTTTTGATTGCGTGCTCCTCTTCACGTTCACCAGATTGATTCTCAACGAGTTCACGTCGGCAAAGTGCGTACCGTCGGTGGCGGTCACGTTGATCACCCGTTCGGAACTTTTTAGATCGGACAAGTCGCAGGCGACCGACAGTACACCGCTCGTGGAATCGAGTGCGAAACATCCATCTTCGTTGCCGGATACAACGCGGTAACTGATGATGTTACCAGCGTCGAAGTCGATCGCCGATACCGTGATGATTTCCGTACCCACGGGTACGAATCTGCCGACGTGGCCGACGCAGTCGATCTTTTCGAATTGTGGCCTGTTGTCGTTGATGTTCTTCAGTTTGATCTTCAGTCGCATCTCGCTTTGTCTTCTGTACGGCAATCCCCAATCGTTGGCTCTCACTCTTAGCAGGTATTCCCTCTTCATGGTCTCGTAGTCCAGCAACTGTTTGGTACGCACGATCCCCGAGAAATGGTCGATCTCGAAGGGTACCTTCTCGATGTTGTCGATACTGTATGATATGTAAGCATTCTCGCCGGAATCCTTGTCCCTCGCTACAACCCTCACTACCGACGTACCAGCAGGTTCGTTCTCGTCCAAGTACACCAACATCTCCGATTGCTCGAATTCGGGATCGTTGTCGTTGGTGTCTATCACGTAAATTTTCACCTTCGCCGACGACTGTTTCCTCGTACCGACATTACCCTGATCCACCGCCGACACGGTTAACGTGTAAAAAGCTTTCTTCTCAAAGTCCAAATTCACCGCCGTGTACAGCATACCAGTGTCAGCGTTTACGTAAAATTCACCACCCTCGTTACCACCGACGATCTCCAAGAACACCAGAGCGTTTTTACCCTCATCGGCATCGGTAACTTTCAGTCTTATCACGGGACTGTTGATCGGCGCGGTCTCGGGCACCTTGACTTCGTAAATCTCGCGACTGAAGATCGGCGCGTTGTCGTTTAAATCCGCCAGATGCACCGCCACGGATTTGTAACTGAACCTCGGTGGTGTTCCCTTGTCCAGCGCTTTCAAAGTGAGATTGTAGCCTTGCGGCGCTGTCTCGCGATCCAATAATTTCAGCACTTGAATACTGTACTCGCCGGGCAAGTGGTTGGGTCGTACTCGAAAGTGACCGTCCGGATCGCCGGCTACAATGTCCAAACTGGCGATTTCGCCGTGAACACCCTCGTCGCGATCGACCACGCGAACGATCGCGTACGTGTCGGCGTTGGAATTCTCCATGATCTCCGGCAAGTGGCGTATCGTGATCTCGGGCGCGTACAGGTTCACCTGGCGTACGTGGATCGTCAAGCGGGCGCTGCTCGCTTTTGGACTGCTGCGGTAGCGCGCGCCCCTGTCGCGCGCCAACACCGTCAGCTCGTACATTGGACGCTCGATGTACCTGTCAAATAGATTTTAAATGCTAAGTTATTGAATTTCAAATCCGCTATGCAGTTTCAAACGAACCACTTGCATTTTTCTCAATACTTTAATTATCAATCGTAATTGCACGTGTAACCTAATCGCTCGTTCATATAGCTTTCCGGAGACACAATAAAAAATTCAATTTCAATTAAACGTAGTATCAATTATGAGTACTCGAGTGAAATGCAACACGATGCAGCAGTGAAAAAAAAGCATCGAATTTCACACCCGTACGCTACTGAAAAACAATTTTTTTTATTCATGCTTCCCCGCTCGGGGGGGGGGGGGGGGGGGGGGGGGGGGGGGGGGGGGGGGGGGGGGGGGGGGGG
>JAWWMK010004764.1:0-30438 GCA_035047105.1 Galeopsomyia nigrocyanea
TATATATATATCTATATGCGTGTTATTTATTTTTTGTTGTTGAAGGCCTTCATGAATTATTTGTGACTGATACTCGCGATTATCTTTTTGCTGATAATAATGTAATTTGTTGAATTTCGCTGTGCTAATTGACGGTATTTTTCAATTAATGTGAAAGTATAACTGGGCGTTAATTTTTATAAAGCGTTCACCTTATTATTAAAATTCCATTAAAAGTTATAACCATAATTTATAAGCGTCGCATCGGTTCACACGATAAATCAGTACCTTCATCGTGATAAAAGAATTAAATTGAATTACACTTATAATTTCGTACATTGAGAATAATTTCGTACTTATCTTATTCGTACGCGCATGTAAAGAATTCTCACGTGTTTATAGAATTTCTCTTCGCATCTTGAATATTATAAAAGAAAATTCCTCCTTCATCTTCGCAAAGTCACATACCTTTCGTAAAATTAAGCTCAAAAGTTCTCTCGCATTCCAGAGTCTGATCCAACAATTAATTTCCAACGCGAGTAACGTCCGCCGATAGATAAGCCAGAAAGTACACGTGCGACAAAAAGTTGACAATGAGTCAAAACATTATAAGGAAGCCCAGCTTACACGCGCCAGTTGAGAATTTACTAGGTGAACAACGATATCGGTCGCGATCTTCTTTCTCTGTCTCTCTCTTTCTTTCTTGCGAGTGCACTGTCCTCAAGGCTAAAACAACGCGGCTGATGCACGCGGAGGGACTATCTTTAGCCGCCGAGGGACACACCACTGGAAATAGATGGATTGTTTGCGTACCAACGTCGATCGTTTGTCCATCTTGCAAATGTTTGATCGCGAGCTTTTTTTCTTTCTTTCTTCTTGATGGTTTTCAATGGTAGATGTAGGTGGCGGATTCGAGTGTCTATGGAAAACTTCGATTGTAAATATGTAGTTTTGGTATTTTAAGTAGCGGAATTCTAATTTTGTAGATATATATTATATATATATTCTGTGAAGAACACATATTTGTGAAATATGTAAATTAATTTATAAAAAAAATTCAAAGCTTACATATACACTCTAAAGATACACCTCCATATCAATTACCTCGGAAATCACTTGCTACTCTCGTCACATAATTCAACTTTAATACTCGAAAGCTTTCATAATAGAAGTAGTTCACTGGAAGTATTTATAGTGTTGCCCCGGTCTTAATGCAAAGTCCACTACAACTATGCTACACTACGCTCGACTCTTCTCGCTCGATTTATTGGCGGCGGCGGTGCGGCGAAGATCAGGAAGTTATATTCGTTGTATTCTAAATGCAAATCCAGGTGGAATTCCATTTGGCGCGCCAATTACGTCACTTCTCCGTGTGTATGTTTGTATGTGTCTATCTATCTATAAATGAAAGACGGTATTTTTTAAAAAAGAAAGCAAGGTTAAGTGGAATATCTCGTTTGCAAGCGCAGCGGTCGGTCGGTTAAAAGCCCATATAAAGAAGAGAACAGCGCGCGGCGACAAGGGACAACGGCATCGACGTTAGCCTGTGGAATTAGGAGAGCAAAACGATGTGTGCTGCATCAAAGAAAGAGAGAGAAGAGAGAGAAACTCGTCCGATCGGTTCTTCTTCTTCTTCTTCTTCTTCCTGATTCATTCTACAGTCGTACTGTCGTCGTTCTAAAGCTTGTTTCATTCACCTTTTTTTTTTTCATCTACTTCTCGACTTTCTAACGATGTTTTCTGTACACAACCACGCGTTCTTTGTAAAACATTGCGATAACAATTCGTATACACTTTGAATACGTAAAAGTACGATGACCTTTTCGAACAATTACAATTGCAATGGTAGCTGCGTTAAGTTCGATCTGTAATTATAGATCTTAGCGCTATAAATGCGAAGCTAAAACATAAATATACCTGTCAGGTTTTGAGCCCGAAATAATTGCCAATTTCTCTTTCGTCCTCGTCTTTTACTTTCTCACACATCTCTGTCTCTCTCTCTCTCTCTCTTTCCCTTTTACCGTTTTCCCCTCGACTTGCGAACGAACGAGCGATCAGTCTCAAGACAAGTCCCTTTGATCTTTCACGTATACGTATGTGTACGTGTGTGTGTGTAGCCGATTGATTTCCGAGTGAGACGTATCTTCTCTTTTCCCTTTATTTTGCCCTGGCGAAGGAAACGGGAAAATCCCAAGACTTACTTCAAAAGGAGATCCAACTGCGACTTTAATTATAGATCTGCAACAAATCTTCCTCTCTCTCTCGACTCGTGCTCGCAGCGCGCAGATGCAGTATTCGCGTGCGGTTCATTGAATGCATTCGAATCCTATATATTCCATGTGTATTTCTAAAATTTTCAATAAATGGCCGTGTTATTAACAGCTCGTTTTATAATCTTCCTAATTCTAGATCTCGTATCGCTTCAACTGCCATTAACGCATTCTACGGCAATCGAGTAATTATAAGTAGTTTGAGTGTGGTTTTAATATAAAATTAAAGACTTTCCGCTACCGAAGATATACCATAATTTGTAATCGACTAATCACACATCTTATCGCAATAACCACAAATCTTTCAATCAAAAATCGTAATTTTTTTTTTGTGTTTCAGGTGAGTCGTTAAAAATTTCATATGCAATCACCTCACGAGTGAGTAACCTCATAAATCACAAATCCTTTGAAAGCTTTGAAAGTCCTCTCAATAAAAGCTCAAAGCTTCAATTCATAAAAACCACCAGATGCAGTGTGCACCATATATATATACTTCTTTTATCGGCGCTTTTCCGACAAATTGAACAATTGTCGGTGAGGATGAATTCTTTCTCTCCTCACAGCGATCTTCCGCGTTTTATCTTCTTCCCACGCCGAAGCTACCGCCTTACTGCGTAATTGTACGTTTATATATACCTTCTTCGATTCTTCGTGGCTTGCAGCGTGCGCGCTCGCGCGAGCCTCTGTTCAATCGACTTTAATTAATGGACATTTTCGGGTTTACTGTTATAGCCTTCCACGCGCGTATCGGGAAGTTTTTGCCGCGAAGAGGAGGGCAGTAGCTTCTGAAACAAAAGCTTTTACGATCGAACGAAAAACCGTATATGGGAGGTTATCTCGTGAAGAGTTGTATTTTACATTTGGAATGCGTGTTTATTAGTGGAAATGAAGAGAGAACCAAAAAAAAAAAAAAACAAGTATTTCGAAAACGAAAGACAGGTGGTTAATACGACAATGAGCATCACAATATGAAGATGAAGAAGAGGGTTCGATAACGCTTAAGGTCTAACAGCAGCAGCAGCGCAACAACAAGTGAAAGCCGTAACTCAAAAGCCATCGCGTAGATATTTCCATATTCATAGATAAAAGCGAAGCTCACTTGCATCCCTCGGGTACAAGAGGTAAAGAGACGTATTAATTCCCATTCTCGGAATGCAATAAACCGAATGAGAAAGGGGCCAACGTGATGAGACGTTGCCGCTCCAAAGGTTCCCATCCTGTGTGTGTGTGTGTAAGTGTGTGCCATGAATATGTATCGCGACGCTTCTTCTTCTTCTCTTTCGTCGTCGGTCGTCGTCGTCGTATTCCGCGCATAACTGAATTCATAGAGGCGCACGCGCGTGCAGCCGCACGACCTGCGCTTGACCGTTTTTGTTTTGTGACTTAAAAAGCGATGGACTTTTTTTTATATTCTTTTTTTAGGGCTCTTTGGGAGTTGTATCGATGAGATATTTTTAAATTTAATTTTACTGTTGGATTGTAATATCTAATTTTTATCTGATATTTGAATTTTATACTAACTAGGTGGCGTGTTATTGTGATAAATTGAAAGTCGTTTGCACTCCAGAGTCTTTATTAGTAATATGCATTTAGTATGTACTGTGAACCAACTAAGATTTATTTGTTAGGAATATTGGTTTTTTCGATCTTCACTACTGTCACATAAAAAATTTCCAATAAAATCCCACAAACTATTCAACTATAAAATAATATAATCCTGATCCCACAATAAATTAAAATTGCAGCCTCAGAAACTACAACAAAATCACGTAGTTTACAAGCGAAAATCTCAAAACAACGTCGTCGCGTAGTCGTTACTCTTCAGTCGGGTCGCGCGGGGTCAGTCCAATGTCGTGTCTCTGTTTTGCAACGCGTAATTACTTCCCTCTACCTCGCTCTCTCCGTAGCTGTACTTTGGCTGCTAATCCTCTCTCTCCTGTGAGCACCGCCTTTGCCTACGGCTGAAAAGACTTCTTTTGCATATTCCGCAACTTTGGTCGTCACGCGTGACTCGACTGAAAAGTGATAGTAACTTCGTGAAGTTAAAAGAAAAATGTACAAATTCAACAGTCTTTTTACTTTTACAATAGGTCATCAGTGGTGTATTAGAGAACTGCATGTATATTTTTCGTGTCATGTATAAGTCGATTCGTAAGCAACTCGGCACCTCGAAAAGAATTTTATTTTCGTCCTTCAGAGAAACATTTTTGTAAGGCAAATTCGAAATTTTATTACTCCTTTTATGGGGTCTAGATACATCTTGCAACCGTTTCACGTACAGCCAAAACACACACACACACTCTCTATACCAAACCAGTCATTACATCCCAAAGCGTAATTTTTTGTTTGTCCGCGCGCACCGAAACTATTCCGCTCTTGCGCGGGGAACAATTTAATTACGCGAAGCAGCAGCGTGCGACCCGCAAAAGTCGAGCGAGTTGTTCGATTGCGCAACGCGTCGCCTGAATTGCAAGCGCACTCTTATGCAAAAGCTCTGATTAGCTTGGGATATTGCTTAGGCACGATCGACGTATTTTCGTGTGTATATATATTCTATATATATATGTGCCTATTCATCATTGCAATATGCCATGTCGTCGTTGCGAAATTTTTTTAAATTCGCATTTTTTTTCTTTCCATTGTCGGCTGTTTTTCTTTTTATCTCTGCGTGCGATCGTCATCGCTAATGAGGCTGGCTGATGTCATTGATAACGATAATAACGTCTTAAAATATTTTTTTTATGTTTTGGAACTTTTATCGGACAATGAAGAACGATATCGAGAGTGTTTTCGTGCTTCAGATATCCATAGGGGGATTCAAAGAACTCGTCGTGACGCTAATCTTGCGAAAGAGGAAAAAAATAAGAATTTAATTGACGCTTTGTGGATTAATACTTTTTTAACTTGAACGTACAGAGAAAAAGTGCTTTTAGTGTTAATTCGAATATATCACTTATCACGCATTATACGTATGAGTCAGGTAAAAGCTTATTGCAATGCATTCTTCAACGTTAAGAATTTTTTTTATTATTTCTTTGTAAAATAAACAAAGTGAGAGCGTCGAGAGGTATTAGGCACACACATACATACAGAGCCCTAGAAAACAGGACGATCGGAGGCGGTGATTGTGCCCGTTTCACACACACACACACACATACACGTATGTGTACGCGAAGATCGAAAACCTCTCGTTGTATTGTCGTTCGTATAAGACGCCCTTTCGCGCGCGTGACGGATCGGCGAGAGGTGAGAGTGAGAAGAGAGACCCCGTTTCGCCAACAGCTGATCTCTTGCCCGAGCTTTTCTCTTCTCTTCCTGTTTTTTTTTTTTTTAATTTTTTTTTTTTTCTAAGGAACGAGATGGTAGTTTTCTTCGAAATTATCGGCGATTGATAGAAAGTGATTTTTTCCGTTGATTTGTCCTTTGGTATTTTATTCGAGACGTGATGATGATGATGACGACGATGTTTAGATTTGATTGGCGTACGTGCAAGTATGTTTAGAAGTTTTCCACTCGTATGGTTTGAAAAAAGAAGAAATATAAAAAAAATCGTACGTATAGCAGTTACACAACGCATCGAACAAATAAAACTTGTATATATTCTAAAAAAAAAAGGCGGAAAAAAAAAGAAAAGCAAACATTGTTACTTCCTCCGCGTTTTACGAAGAAATCCAGTGCGTTACAGTATATATGCGGCGGCACCAAATGTGCACGCACATCCGCCGGTTTCCGGCTTTATAGGCGGTACAGTGACTGCGCACACCCAATGCTTTTATCGTTTCTAAGAATCGCGTAAATCCATGATCGTCGCAGTATACGGAAGATCGAGTCGTCGGCGATAAAAGCGGAAAAGTGCAAAATCGCTTCTGAATGGCGAATGAGAGAGTGTCGTCGAATGGAGAACTAGATGCATGTGGAATTTGTTTGTGTTTTTTTTTGTAGGTGGATGGGATTTGATAAGTAGAACTTTTACTTTGAATTTACAGAGTACAGATGGCGTTTAAAATTTTGTAAGATGAATGTGAGTTGATCAACGTTGGTACATGAAAGACGAGCAAAGCGAATTTCATCACATTCTTAATTTTGTTAAATTTGTCAGTATTTCACAAGGTTTACCACACGCGGATAGTACGATTAAAATAAATATCTATATAGCACAAGACAGTTCTAATTAAACATACCCTCTGTAAGAAGAAAAGCTCTCCCAGAGAAATAAAGTACATAAACAAGGAAACCGCGCGCACGAACCGGTCGATCGTCCCCAAGGGCCGTCGTGATGTGATGTTTACCGCAAGGGAAGCTGTGCACATCATTGTCGGAGTTCTCGAAATCGCTCACGAGACCGTTTCAGGGCGTTTACCCGAGTTCGATGTATAAGAAAGCTGCTTCTCTTTTTCTTTTCATCGAGAAGACACTTAAATTCCTAATGAATTTGTAGACAATTGACAAGTTTGATTAATTATACGACTTTGGAATTTCTTGTTATTTTATCAATGCGACGAATTTATATCGGATATTTGACCGACTTAAATTCCTTCGGATTACATCTGAAAGATTGATTAATACCCCAAACCACCGTCACGCATGCAAATTTAAACTGTGAACTTTATCGATCGAAGAGTAATGACTTTCACAAATCCCTCGGTATAGAAACACTTACTTGGTCATATTTTCCCTATAAAATAATTTGAAAGCTTCGAACAAAATTTTTTTTTCTTCAAACTTACCAAACAATGGGCATCCGTCGACCATATATAAATTTTTCCAACTAAAGCGCCTTATTAATTTTCCAACGACAAGCAGCCTAATCTGAGCTGTGTGGCAGCGCCGAGAGAAAAGAGGCATAAACAAACAATAACTCTTGGATCCCGCTGGAAAGTGTCCTCGGGCGGCGTACACCAACCACGTGTATATACATATATATTCTGCATCGTCATTGTATTTGTGGGCTTCGTTCTAGTTTCCCCCCGCGGCGGCCTATTCCGATTCTATGTATGTGTGTATATATATATATGTGTGTGTGTCTCTTTATGCCATTGTCGTCGTGAGAAAACGTCGTATATGTAGGTTTGCGCACTCGACAAATTAACACTTCGCGATTGTTCTCGAATACACGTGACGTTCCTTCAATTCTTTGGTTTTTTTTTCGGGGGAGACTGTTG
This sequence comes from Galeopsomyia nigrocyanea, assembly GCA_035047105.1. Taxonomy (NCBI): domain Eukaryota; kingdom Metazoa; phylum Arthropoda; class Insecta; order Hymenoptera; family Eulophidae; genus Galeopsomyia; species Galeopsomyia nigrocyanea. Next base: position 7,412 of record JAWWMK010004764.1, read on the forward strand.
TAAACGTGCGCATGATTTAACAATCGAATGATTTTTTTTTTAAGTTTCGGTCGATCAGCCGACGAATCAAAATAGTCTCTAAATAGAATTCTATTCACCGCGCGTGAATCGCTTCGTGTGCAGGGCGATAAATTGGATCGATATTACATATGGGGAAAAAGTAGGATAGAACAAGTGGGCCACCGCGCGAGTGCATAAATGTTTTTTGGATTATCGAACGCACGCAAAGTTTTGTCTATCTCTCCGAGCGAAAGTTTTTGATCGCTATCTATCCATACATCTGCCTTGTGTATTTCAGATGTGCTCGTGGAGATTAGACTTTTCGCTTGTAATCGAGTGATGTAATTCGTGAGTGACAAAAAAAAAAGCCGAACGTACAATTTTCGAGGGTGGGTACACTTGCAACACTCTATGATAAATAAGCAGAGTAGATATTTTTTTTAAAGCGTTATGTAATCGGTAAATTTCTCAAGGTATATATCATATGTTGCGAAAAAAATTGTACACACCAAGAGAGAAAAATCCGATCTCAGTAATACATCTTTATTACGAACGGTTCGCTTTGCGGTAAAGCGTTGCAGGTCACTCCCAATGTAAAACCTGGCAATTCGTGTCAATTGAAAAAAAAGCCGAGTTCAATCAAGGCTCTTTAAAACGTGATCGGTGCGATACGATACCACACATCCTCGGAGGCATATCCTCGTTTGCTCATCATCAATATTGGCGCGCGCTCTCTCTCTCTCTCTCTCTGTAATCATATTTTTTTTTCTTACCTTTCTTCGCGCCGCCGCGCGTTCTACCCAAAAAACTAGCGCAAAAGTTCATCGGCACGGCCACAAGGCAAATTCGCGCGCTCGATATCTCTTCGCTCGCGTGAGCAACCAATTTTTTTTTTTTTTTTTTTTTCACGCGCGCGCATCATCGGCGAAAATTATGCGTCTGCGCAAGAGAGTGGTGTTACGGGCATCGTGCATTCATGTATTCGAAACGGCTTTTTTTCATCTTCTTCTTTGTTGCGTTGCTGCTTCCCGGGAAACGAAGAAGACGCGTTTGGTATTAGAAGTCAAGAATATACTTTACAGTCTTCAGCTTTTGAGAGACAGCCAAATGAAAGATGAGTAATAAGAAAGAAGAATATTCTTTGAATGCTTGGAACATACTTACAAAGAAGAATGTTAGACCATTTGAAGTAAAATACAATTTTCAGCTAAAAAAAAATGTTGTTTTCACTTTTTTTTCATTCGTTACAACGATTTTGAGAGAGAGAGAAAGAGAGAGAAAATAAAAATTGGCAACGAAAGAGCGCGTGAGAAAGCTCCCCACCGCCCATCTCATCGCAAAACAATTACGCTGCGGTACTTTCGCTATCGATACCGGAATCGCCCACGCTCACGACGAACCGGTAATCAGCTGAGAGACAAAAGTGTTGAAATTCGTGGCGTGACGAGGCGCCGCCGCCGCTGCCGTAGCAGCAGCAGCAGCAGCCGCGTTCAGCTTCCGCGCGCGCGCGAGTTCATTCTTCTCAAGCGCGGCAGGGAGAGGAGGTCAAAGGACGCCAAGGAACCAGCGTGGGATCCTATACGGTAGCGCGAATGAACATCTATACGATGCCGATTATTTTTTTTTATATTTGGAATTCTAATGATCGCATTGACGATTGCGTCAATTTCGTTTCGGCGTATTTGGCATTGATTTCGAGGAATCATTGACGATGAATATATTCAATTGGAACGTCAGCATTGTAGAATTTTAATCCGTACTTGATTTTCATCAGGCTTTGTGTGTTATCGGTAATGAAAATCATGCCTTAGCCACGACATCGATAAAAAAAGAATGCATTAATATTGTTGTTAAGCCTATGGCAGTTATTTTAATGGACTGAGATATGATTGAAAACAAATTCTTCTGATTCAAGGGTTTTCAATGTGACCTGTTATAAAAGGTTAAATTACGAAAGTATAACCGTGAAAATAAAACAAAAAAGCGCTCGGATAGAGCTAACGAGCTGATCAATATTTTTCACGGAACTAGTAATAATATAGTAACCGGTAGATCGTGCATAAAAATTCCCTGAAAGTCGCCAAAAAATTACCCTACGCTACTCACCAAATACTGTTCTACGATAAAAATTGCAAGAATTTTAACGCAGGTATTAGTTGATTCACGTGTAACGAAATGCATTTCATTATAAATCGATAAGATAATCATTAGCCCCTTCGCGATAAGAAAATGAGCTTTATAAAGAATTGGACGCTCCATGCTGGTTCAGTTAGTAATTGTTGTGTATCTAGAGTGGTTCACTAGCAAATTTACAACGATGAACGGTACGTTTCAGATCCAAAATATCATGGAGATCAGTGTAATATAATATAGAAAATAAACTTAATTTTTATTTTTCCACAGCTTTGGGCACAGTTTGCTTACTACTATACGTAACTACAGTATCCAGTAGCAACAAATTCTTAAACTACAATGACACTAAGGAGTGTCCCGAAGAGAGCCCTGAAGGAATTTTGATTACGATACCTCACGAAAAGGACTGTGATAAGTTTTACGTGTGTATTGATGGTGAAAAATTAGAAGAGGAATGCCCTGATGGATTGCATTTTGATCCACTACAAGGAACATGCGACTTCCCTGAAGTAGCCAATTGCAAGATAACAACTGAAAGACCAAGTACGACAGAACCACCTCAAACTACAACAACGGAAAAAATTCCTACGCTACCTCCAGTGACTGAGCCGCCGCAAACCACCACTACCGAACTGCCTCCAACTAGCCCACCTCAAACTACGACAACGGAAAAAATTCCAACAAAGCCTCCGACAACCAATCCGCCACAAACTACAACCACTGAGGAAATTCCCACGACACCTCCAACGACCAAGCCTCCACAAACTACTACCACGGAAAAAGTTCCAACAAAGCCTCCAACAACCAATCCGCCAGAAACTACAACCACTGAGATAATTCCCACGTCGCCTCCAACGACCAAGCCTCCACAAACTACTACCACGGAAAAAGTTCCAACAGAGCCTTCGACAACTACGCCGCCGCAAACTACTACACCAAGATGGGATGATCCAAGTACTTGCATCGGAAAGTGTCCACTTATCGATCCCTCCAACTACACAATCCAACTACCAAACATACGTTGCGACAAATTCTGCAAATGTAGCAATGGTATCGCTTACGTGCTGTCATGCCCGGCAAATCTACAATACAATCGAGAATTGGGAGTTTGCGATTGGCCGCTGCATGCTAATTGCTCGGGAATCGGTGGCATTCCATTAACTACAACGAAACGACCAATAACTACTTCAGGACGACCAAAAATCGAATTGCGAAATCTTCAGCTGGATGAAGCACTCGAATCCAATCAACAATCGACGACACCCGGATGGCAGAATCCAATATCTTGCATTGGAAAGTGCCCTCTAATAGATCCAGAGGATTATACCGTTCAGTTGCCAAACGAACGTTGTGACAAATTTTGCAAGTGCAGCAATGGAATCGCTTACGTGCAATCGTGCCCAGCTAAGTTGCATTACAATAAGAAATTAAGAGTATGCGACTGGCCTTTGCAAGCTAATTGTACTGGTATTGGAGAAATTCCACCACCAACAACGACAGATAAACCTTGGGCGAACATGAAGAGAAGTCAGGATCCTCCGTCGTTTTTCCGACGTATGCTGCATTTATGGTAAACGATGAAGTAAAGTATAATAAAAAAAGTGTTAGTTCATGATTATTTTTGTGAGATATATATATGGTAAGGTAAAGCATGTATTTTTAATCGTTGTATTTGATTGTAAAAGTAAAATAAAAATTTAATATGTTTGAGCAATAAATAAATTCGAAAACTAAATGAGCGTGTCTATTTAGTAAAGCATCAGAAACATATATGAAACACGACAAAGCGAGCGACTGAACGACAAGTATTGAATATATGGAACTGTACTCCGTGCTCTTCGTGACGCTTGTTACAATCTTCCGATATCGTTTAAATGCTGATTTCCTCGCGTGAGTGTACAACAACGATTGACAGCCTGATTATTCGCTCTCACAGTGTTGCACGCAAACTTATATTGATTTTTGTTCTGTAATATAATATTTCTATGTATGTAATTCCGAAGAAGAAAAAAATTATGATATTCCAGGATGGGAAACAGGTTAAATTGACGCTGCAATCGAAAACGTGTGAAAAGGCATAGGTTGGAGTGGTTTGTAGACATTGCGCAGTCATCACAATCATTTAGAGGCAAGAAAATTACGTTCTAACTAGGCTACGAACCCAAACAAATACTTAAAGAGCAAGAGACTTGTCTGCGAGAGAAAGTGAGCAAGGCAGGCCAAGCATCGTCGTCTCGAACGAGTATCTAATATCGTATATATAGTCTCTTCGGGATCCACCCCAGGTGGTCGATAAGAAAACGGCGCGAGATATGACGCGCCTAAAAGCCCGTTGCTTGGCCTTGTCGATTCTCGTCGTAGATTAGCGTCGTCGTCGTCGTCGCGCGTTCACGAGACTAGTTGTAAATTGAGCTCTTTTCTAGGTCGCTCACGAGGACGACTTCATTTCCCAGTCAAAACGTCACATTGACCTCCTTGAGTCTGCTGCTCTTTTTTTTTCCTTCGCTCATCTCTCGGGGAATATCGTATGGGAATGAAGCTTGATTTTTTTTTTGCACGATTGGTTGGGAAGTAAAAACGTTCCCTGGAGGAATTGCTCGATAAAACTGCGACCGAAATTTTGTGTCGAACAAATTCTCCGCTCACTTAAAAATCAGCTGGAGGGTTTACTGAGCAATTTGTTCGTGATGTGAAAAAAAAACGCGATTCAAAGTATGTCTTTTTAAATAAGGCTTGTATAGTGTTCAGTTGAGTTGTCGATCAAATATTTTGGTCTAATCAATCTGAGGCGTGCAGATATTTAACAAGATTATTATACACACCTGAACAATCTTTATTGACATCAAGTGGCAATTATTGAGGTAAAAGAAGAGTAGTTGGTTTAATTAAAAGTCAATATTCCTTATCAACGAGCACTTCAAAAGTGTCAATATTTACTTTGTTAAAAATTATCTTTAATCAGAGCTTATTATCAAGCAATATGTTTGTACAACCGATCAATAACGTTGTTACATTTGTATAATTGTTTCAACGCACTCATGTCTGCCTGCGGTCTCTCAGTGGATTTTCAGATTCTCAGATATGTACTATTACTGTAATTTGGCTATGCCCGTTTAATTTTTATAAATAAAAAATAAATAAAATTAAAAAAATAGCTTATAAATCACTTCATTAACAATTTCATTTTGAACTCGTTAATTTACAAACATTATTCACTTTATTTTATCTTAGAAAACACGATTTCGCCTCGTCAGCCAAAGAGTCACATGCAGTTCACGTCGAAGGACGCGAGACTCCCCGCTATCTTTCTCTTTTTCGCCCCTTTTTACTTCTTTCTTTCTTTTCTTTTTACGTCTCGCCGCACGACTGCGAATGGCAAAATCATTCGCTTAGAATTTTAGCGTGTGAGCGAGAGCTTTGGAATTCGACGCTTTCACTAAACTGTCCGTTAACCTCCACGGCGAAATATTACTGCTACGAGGTAGTTTTTTTTAAGGACCCTTTTCATAGCATTTTATTCATGCTCATTAATTCAAATACATTTAATTGTCCTATAAAATATAACATTTGAGGCGTACTAGTTATTACACAGTTCAGATTCTACTTAAGGGAAAAATCGTGCATATGCAAATTTATCGCACGCCGAAAATTGCAAAATCATATTAGATACAGCGCATGAGATCAGTGTGAGTACTATCAAGATTATACACAATACTTCATCAGTTTATGATCGAATATGAAAATCCACAAGCCTTGAATTGTCGTGAACAATCATTTCACACCTTGGAATATTATCAAACGTCTGATTCGTTGCAATCTTTCTATTGCAATCTAATAATATCATAGAAAGGACCCAGTAACTATTGTAGGGATTTTTTATTACCTCTGGAAATTATGAACAAAAGTCAATATTTTGGCATTTGGTCCTTTTCAACGACCACTGTTATTACTGCCTTCTCGAGGTTCGCCCAACTCTGATTCGTCTTTCTATCGTGTTCTAATAGTATACACAAGGTGTTCAACAAGTTTTGTCGGGATTCTATTTTGCGTTCAGAAATTATGAATCGATAAATTCGGAATGGTCAAAATTTTGGCTTGTGTCCCTTTTCGATAATCACTGACATGGCTGCCCTCTCGAGGTTCGCCCAAGTCTGATTCGTATTTCTATCGTGTTCTAATGCTATACGAAAAGTGCTCAACAAGTTTTGTCGGGATTCTATTTTGCGTTCGAAAATTGTGAACCGATAAAGTCGCAGTGGTCAAAACTTCTGACTGCATGATATTAATGTAAACTATGTTATTTGAATGTGCAGCTTAAACTTACCGAGTAATTTTCAACTGGAAATTAATCATATAAACCATTGGAATCGGTGACAGTACCTTTTCATTTGACTGAAAAGTCACTTTGGTCGACAAAATTCATGGTCGATTTTTCAAATACCAATCGTAAATTTTATTAATATTGAAAACGTGCTCCTATTTTCAGCAGATGAAAAAAAGCATTTTTCGAACTGCATTTTACTTGCTTGAAGAAATTTTCACACTACGATTTTTTTTCAAAACAAGATGTGCATTCCTATCGTTATAGAGCTAGCCATAAATTTCTAACCATTAGAAATCCTATTACTAGAAAAAAAGGCCATTACTCGAAGTATTTCAATAACCACTTTTAGCTTCTACATAGCGCGCGCAGTTTTAAAAGTGTGAAGAACCGATTCTTCACACGCTCGAGCGCGAGTTGATCGGTAACAAAAGTCGCAGCAGTTGTCGCGCAAAGATTACGCGACGAATAGCTCGTGGGTGGTCCGCCCCATTCCCTTTTCCTCTCTCTCTCTCTCTCTCTCACTCGTCGATCTCGATCTTTTGTTCTATACGCTGCACACAATCGACTTGTCGTTGATGAATATCGAGGAAGTGCATCTGAATCTCGCTTTGCAGCCTGGTGAAAGCGTATTTCAAACTGCACACACAAGCCGAAGTGCCTTACAAGTCGAATAGAGATACGTATGACATTTCGACTTTTAAATGCACCTTCTATCGCATTCATTTTAATCAATGTACGTGCGTGTATGTGTTTTATGTCTTTATGCGTATTCAAACACTTTCTTTTATACAAGCGATTATTCTCGGTATATAGAATGATAAAGTATTTTTATCGTTAGCCACTTTTGAAGAAAAAAAATGACGTTTTAAACGTTCAACACAGCAGCAGTGATTTTCAAATCAGTCATCATCAACGAGCAATGAATTCTCAACCCATCAGCGTTTGCGTTAAACACTCCGTAGAAGAGAAAGAGAAAAAAAAGTCCTTTATGTACACAGTAGTCGAATGTATATGTATATACGAAAGGCAAACTTTTCCGCGCTGATTGATCGCGCATATAACGTCTCTATATACACGAGAAGCACACAGACATGGTTAAAACACGAGTGTCAATGATGAATGTGAGAGGTGCATGATTGATTAGCCGTGCATTAACTCGCCTGCGCGGCAGCAGCCACCAAACGATTCATCATCATCGCAAAAGACTTTAGGATATATTTTCGAAGCGGCGAGAGCAGCAGCAGCAGCAGCTTATAGGAGTTTAGTAGATATAAGCGAGTCGCGCGAGCGCTCGAGTGAAAGTTAAGTAGCGCGAGGCTATAATTCAATTACAACGACGAATCAATTTGCGTTTTGTTTATTATTGCGAATTAGCGTTTATTGAGGCCGATTACACACGCGACGTGGCCGTGTATATATACGTACGTGTGGGAAATTCGCGCAGCTTTGCCCTATGAATTATCGTGCTGACTATACATATGCTTGACCACGTTACGACACTCATTCGCTCGATTCGAAATTTTCACCGAATTCTCGCGGGATTGTGAGTCCGTAAAAAAAAAAAGTTATAAGTGCTCGTAAATCTTGCGTTGCAAAATTCAAACTTGCAAACGTGAAATTAATGGCTAATCAAAGTGATGAGTTTCTGTAGTTTCGACTCGACTCCGACTGAAATTGCTGCCTCGAAAGCTCCGCGGCGCTGAAATTTGTTGCAGTTGTAAAAACTTTTTACTACTCGGTCACGATTTAATTTTCGTATATATATATAGAAAAGAAACGATCTAACAATGTTGTTAATGCGTGTCCCTTTCGCATAATTAGCAATACGATAAATCGTATAAACTAATGCCGCGGTATAATGAAGGACGCGTTTCGAATTCATTAATTGCCTCCTTTAATTTTTTTTTCGTTAAATATTCTTTATTTTTTCACGTCAGACACGCGCGCGTGGTTGAAATATGACTGGCTTATCGCTATCACGCCTTGCACGTACACCTTTTCCTTTCATTCTTTTTCGTTTTTTTTCGCGCTCGTAAATTCGTGGCACTTTTTTTCTTGTATCTCTGTAGATAATGAAAATACTTTTCGATAAAGTTATCGCGAGCCTTCGAAACACGTGTTCTTCATTTTGCACTCTCGCGTCAGTCTATTAATTTCATATACCTCGTTTAAATCGAAGTTGTAAAATCTGCTCTTTAACCTTTATCTTTCCTTTCGTATAAACATTGGGATATATAAACGTGTTTATCGAGCGAAACAAATAAGAAGAAGCGGCAAAAGCGTATTACACATTTTCTTATACCATTCGAGCGATTACATATTTTCTTCGAATCCCAACGACGACTATATATACCTAATCCGATTTAATGTACTGACGTGTCGTCAACATCACAGAACGGTGCCGCCATATAGCTTCGTATTTTTTTTTATCTTCACCTATACGTATATATGTTTACACGTGTATAACTAGTTTTTCGGAATGCGAAAATTTTTCGCGTCTTTTCTCACACACTCGGGTAAAAAGCTCACCGTTAATTGCAATTAATACATCGCGAAATATTTCAAATGGAAATCAAAATTTCAGCCACTTGTATAATAATACTACAATGTCATCGTGGGTGCAATCATTCGGTGGACTTCCTCGTCCTTGCTTCCGGTGTCGTGAGCCTCGTGCAACACGCGGCAACGGTTAATTAAGTGATCGGCGCAAAACGTCAGGTGCCGCCGTCGCCGCCGTAGCCGTGGGCTAATTAGGACTTCTCTTCCTGGTCATCGTTTCTTTCATTTTTTTTCTTTCTTTCTTTCTATTTTGTCGTTGCTGCATTTGCCGACTAATGATTGCTCGGAGACGCGTGTTTTATGTATTTATCTGCGCGTGTGTCGGTTATACATTGCTCAGACGCTTTCTTCTCTCAGTGCTTTGATCTTCATTGAGTGATATTAAATTGACGTGCAGATTTTGAATTTCTACTAAATCTTTTCCATTATTTTTCTGTTGCAGGTGAGGCATTTTTTTGGTTGTAAATCAGCAGTATAATTAATCATTGGGTAAAGTGTCATGAAGAGGTGAATTCTTCGAAAAATATATTTATCATAATCCCCGTTCGAAACATTTATTATTTTTTTCGCGAATCGAATTCGATTGACCATTAAAAGATATTATCGGAACGGAAGATCTGAGATCGCGCGCACAATACCCCAGTAACCGACACAGAAAGCGCATGATATCTCTTAAAAGGCCAATGTCTCTGCGGCCATTAATAACCGCGCGTGTGCGGCTTTTTACCATTGATAGTATACCTAAGCGCAACGTCATCCCGCACGGCGAAAAATTTTTTCATTTTCTTTTTTTGTACTTGTCGAACGCAGATTTCTTTTATGCAGAAAAAGCGATTGTCTCTCTTTAGCGCGCGCGCGCTTGGGCTTGTCTTTAATGACGATCAGTGAAATCGGACGACCGTTAATTTTTCATTTGTAAGCGACGTCTCTTTTCGTGTGGCATGAAAGGGGTCAGGGTTGAGAGATAGATGCTGTAGCTGCTGCTGCTGCTGCTTGACTCTCTCGCACGTGCATTTAGCGTGGGAACGCTTTTATGACATTTAATTAATTGTCTCATTGTCGTCGTCGTTTTTTTCGATAGTTCAATTTTTAATTTTTCAAAGAAAAAACTTCGAGTACCGTACACGAAGTACGAAGGATAAACAAGAAGAGGAAACCCGCGCGTCTATAAAAATAAAACGCCACGAGAATGACATTTCTCAGAGAGAGAGGACCCTCGTAAGTTCCTACTGTCCGTCCGTATAGTAAAAAGACGAGTCGAGCGAGCTGTCGTCTTATCTGCGAGTAGCGCGCGAAAAAGTTTGCAAGACAGAAAAAAAAAAAAAAGAAAGAAGCGAGAGAGAGAGAGCAAACAGTGGAAAATATGACTCTTTGTGCGACTGATAAAACAAGAGCTACGCGTTCGCGTCGTGGCCGAGCGCGCCCACGCGTTTTACGCGCGCGACGACTCATATATATGAACGAGAATTCATCATGAGGTTTATTGTTCGAATTATACGAGGTGAATTCTTGTTGAGTCATTGACTGCAGTAACTATTCGTAAAACTCTGTGATATCTTGAGTTCGATAAATGTAATATAGGTGTCGATCGACGTTACAGTGAGTGATTTTATCGTTTCTTATTCATATATCTAATTTATTTATTTTTATTTATTTAAATACATAAACGGGTGTCCCCCTTTACATAATGATTAAATTACGCGATTTTTTATTTAATATGTGCTTTATTAACTTCCAAAAAGTTATTTAGCTACAAAAGTAATCTGAAAGTAAAAAAAAAATAAAATAAAATAAAAAATAAGTAAATAAATAAATTTTATATATTGAATAGTATACGTACGCACACTTATACTTATACATTTCATCATACCTTAATTACATAATTAATTGTTTATTCATTAAATACGAATATCGCATTTAACTAAATAATCGAATAACTAAATAATCAATCAGATCTCATTATAATTGTTAGGTCAGCGTGAACTACGAGTATTTAGTTCATAATAATTATTAAAAAAATCAATCTCAACAAAAACATTCCGAAATTTGAAATCAACGAAGGCATATAAAGATCGAGACCACCGCGAAAGTGCGTATGTATATATATATTTCGAGTTACACCGGGTGCGCGCGCGGTTAATAGCAGTAACCGACCTCCCCAGGACAGATCCATCATAACTTCGCTTGTTTTCGCTCGCTTTACAAGAGGAAACGAGGCGGATGATAGTGATATCTTTGCTTCATCTTTTGTCAGGGCTGCCTCCTCTCGTTTTGCGGCGGTGGGTCTCTCTCTCTCTCTCTCTCTCTCTCTCTCTCTCTCTCTCTCTCTCTCTCTCTCTCTTGCGCGCGCGCGCTCTCAAATCTGTTATTCATATACATTATTATAACGCTCGGGAAATGGCGTTTTAATTCAAGATCATATTAAGCTCGCGCGGTATACTCGCGCAAATTTATTATTCATAAAACATGCGAATATTTCTCGCGCGAGCGAGATAACGTTCGCGTATGGTGTGCTTAAATTATTATATTTTAAATTGGAGTTATGCGATTGTACAAGGATACGATTGTTAATTTTCGTTCCGGAGAATGCATCAAGAGAATATAATAATTATATAGTCGAGCTGAAAAGTCATCGTAAATCAAGCTCATCGAGTATATCGTCATTCAATTATTGCACTTGTCGAGCTTTGAGTAATGACACTTGGAAAAAGAAAGCATAATTCACTCGTGCATCTGCATATTTACCTGAATTTTTTATCAACGAGGATCTGTGTGCTCAGCTGTGTGTGTGTGGGGGGGATATCTTTCTCTAATGTCGTTCGCAGCTGCACTATTCTCTCTGTCTCGATCAGTTCAGAGCGAAGGTCAGGGAGCGTCGCCGTCGTCGTGAGACGCAATGAAAGTTTCCGCCCTTTTTTTTTGTTTTTGGCTGCACTCTGGACTTTCACCCCGAGGCAGACTATGAGAGAGCCATTGTGTATGTATTTTACTTGGGAAATAGATGATAAGAGCTCTCTTGGTTCTCTCAAATGATCGTAATTGAAAGTACTCGCGGATTTTTGCATCGCGATTAGGTCGGACATTAAAAAATTGTAAACAGTCGACTTTCGAAAATTTGTATTTTTTCCAGACTTTAACTTGTAATTATATCGTCTGGGAAGATTTTTCACGACGATGAGCACATTATTTATGCTCTAATTTTCCCGGCGACGCAGCATTCAAATGGCCTTTTTTTTTACAAGCCATTAAATGTTGGGGATCGCGAGGATATAATGGCGCGGCTGCACCTCGGCTGTTTATCTCGCTGAATATCTAAATAATAGAATGCACAGGTTGCGGCAGCTACCACCCTGGAACTCGCGATGTTTCATTTTACTTGCTCGCGGAAAAAAATTAACGACGTGGCGCGTTTTCCCAGTTTCACGGGTAATTGCGAGTTCGTGTAATAGCGAAATTTATCAGTGCTGAATGGTATTAAACAGCAATTTGTATAAGTTATATTGAATAATAATTTATTCATCGAGTAATTTCAATTATTATGAATTAAATGATTCAGAATAAAAGTGGTAGGTTCGTTACAGGAAAATTTGTGTAATAATCGAAGTGTCCGCAAGGTGGCGCGGTCGATTCCGCAACTAAATCGGCGATCGGAAAAAGATATAAGTAGCTAGCGTCACGACGTTAAAATATACGAATCCAAAATTAATATTTTCAGCTACATCTCGAAAACGTATACGTTACAATGAGCGACACGCAGGTAAGTATTTACGTTATTTCTAACAATTCTAACTATACATAAATTACAAACTAAAAAATTTTAGATTGAAAGTCAAGGTCATCAACCGGAAATCGTATGGCTGCAACCACGCGCTTTGTCGGTCGACGAAATATCGCGCCTCGCTCGAGCTCAAGCTTACGCGGCTCGTCTTACGGAAGAAAAATCGAGCGAGGCAACAAATGACGCGGCTTTGCAGCCCAATGGCACAGCCGAAAAGGTAAGATTATTATTCGGGTTATAATGCAATTGTAACTGTACATTTCGGACGGAAATAAAATAAAAAGAAACTGCATACTTTTCGCAGGAGGTCAACGAACCAGAAGCTCCGGAGCAGGACATTCCTGCCGTTGATGCAAAGGACGACGAGTCGGAGGAGGCACCGAGATGATTCACATTTTTATTGTACTTTTTTGTATTTTTTAATAAAAGTTAATCTGAAATAGTGTACTTAATAAATTATAACACTAATAGATAACCAAGAAAAAAAAAGGTTAACTTGATAATTCCTCCCACAATTAGTATATTTTTATCAGAGCTTTTACAGTTACGCTATATCACGAAAAGCTCGAAAAAGGATATTATTCCAAGCGATAATTAGAAATATTACACGGGCACACTGGAGAAAACACATGGTAAAGACAAGAACAAGAGAGAGAAAAAAAAATTTTCGAGCTTAGAGGCACGCGCCGACATCGGGAGCGCGAGCGAGTATAGTGGCAGGACACAAAAGCAGGAAGTCGTGAGGTCGCGCTTTGAGATGAGGCGCCGATAAAAATGAAGAGGGAAAAGAAAAAAAAAATTGCCGCTGTAACGAGGCTGTGCACACGCCTTTCCCGTTTACCTCGGATCGATGACAATCATCGTCATCGTCCCGGCGCTTTGCTTTGAAAATCGCGCTTTTACGCTAATTTCGTTTAACCAATGCGCTGTAAGGGAACAATAGTTGAATATTTCAAAATTAATAGGGAGAGAACGCGAATCTTCCGTGGATTATTTATGGATGAGGATTGTGTACGAACTTATTAGCTTCACTTGGTCGATGATTAATAACCGGTTTACGTGTGGCTGTATTTTCAATGATCGCGCTTGAGCGGGAGTGCCGATGTTTTTTTTTCTTTGCCGAATCCTTTGTAGTTTATAATGTAATCGCTAGAGGGGATCAATCGTCACTGTCTACGATCGTCAATCGTGAAGATGATCGGCTTGTATTAAATACGATACGACGCATAGGTTTGTTGATGAATTAATTGTCAAATTATTTGCAAATTTATTCATATCCAGTAGTTGCAGTATGCTTGAATTAAAATACACATAGCGACCCTGAATTATTACAAATCGAAAATCGCGCAACTACACACAAAAGCACACGCGACGATCTGTCCTCGGGCGCGAACTTTGAACCTGCGATAAAAGACTAACCGTATATATACCGCGGGCAGCTATCTCCTTCCTTTCCCAGACGTTGCTGTTGCCGCTGCTTCGCGCACACATTAAATGTGCAGTTCATCGTACGATATTATAACGCGTCTGCCGCTCGCTTTTTTTTCCCCTCCTCCTCTTCTTCCTTTTCATCGGACGGAACAAGGCATCATCGCGTGAGAAGCCGTTTTCTCGTATTAATAAACCGGCCAGCGTTAATTGAGACGTGCTTTTCTCCACGTTATTTTCATGAAATCGAACGATACATAAGCAGGCAGAAAGTATACACTTTCACAGCCTCGAGCTTGTGTCTCTTTTTAATTGCAATGTTCTCACCCACCCTACTACTACATGTCGTGAAAAAAAAAAGAAATATCATTGATAGTTTCATGCGCTTATCGTTGTCTCATTTCCTCTCATTGTCCGGCCCGGCTGCAAAGTGACGTTTATCTCTCTCTCTCTCTCTCTCTCTTTCCTTTTTGCCGCGGAGAGTTTTGCTACTGCAGCTGTTCATGAGTTTTAATGCTGCTGATGCTCTTCGATATGTACGCGCGCGTTTTAGCTAACGAAGATTTTATGCTAAAGCATTCCTTCGTAATTGGTTCGTAATCTATTAATAAACGTTTACTTTTTTTTTGTTTTGCTCGTCTTTCGAGTTATCTGAGTATGCAACAAAGTTTAGCAAACTACCGAAAAAAAAATTACACCCTCTTTTTCTCTCTCTCGGCAGTCATTAATATTTATTAGCCGCTCTCCTGCCTAGGACAAAGAAAAAAAAAAGAAAGAAAGAAAATGCGAAAAACCAGTCCTCGACAAATTGTACGATTTTTTATGCAAATGAGTATAGATACAAACTGTATAAGCAAACCGTTCATTAAAACGTCCAATCAGGGAAAATCTCGAGGAACATCTTCTCGCTCGGGTGTGTGTGTCTTTTTTTTTTCGGTAACGATTTTAATTATTGTTATTAAGTCTAATGATGTTTACAGAAGTATCCTCGAGGCTTGCGTAGCGATGCAGCCGGACTATAAATATCATATACGTATATATACTTTAAATGATGTTTCGGCTGCTGTTGCTGCTGCCGACCGCTTTATCATCCGACGATTGCATCAGACATTGACAAATTTTCGCGCGACTGCTATCGTTATTTATTCGCATTGTTTTTCTCTCTCGCGAGAGTATAATCGCGCTTACACTTCTTCTATTTTTCTTTTTCCGCGGGCAACCAGTTCATAAATAAAGCGTATACCGCAGTATCTTCGCCGTACGCTTCAATTAGAAAATCTAACCAGAAGAGAGAGAGAAAGAGAAAAAAAAAGGAACTAAATTAGATTTCGTCGTCGTAAAATTCAGCTGTATACTCTTATCTCGCGAGCTACTCTTCTAATTTATGACGGTATGTATACTCCGCGGCTAAACTAGCGAGCGAGCTAGCAAGCGCGAGAGAAAATAAAAAGATAAAGCGAAGAAAACTGTTCGCGTTTAATAAGCTAATGAAGCTAAACGTGTCTCATCGATCCTCGATTTATGCTAATATTACATGCGGAGAGAGAGAGCGCTGGATGATTGTTAAAAATTATACTCGCTCGAAATCAATTTACATTGTTTTCTTTTTTTTTCTTTTTTTTTTATGGGAATTCAAATATATACTTTGCGCGATGTGTAATTTCGAGTTTTAAAGAGCTGCCAGTTTGCCGAGGCATTGCAAACTCGTTATTATATCTCTTAATGTCTTATTTGCGCGGGAACTTGCAACTTGTTTTCTTTTTCGCCGAACGCTTCTCTCCGGCTTCTCGATATTTTTCTGCATTGCTGCACTTTCTTCATATACCAAATAAAAAGCTATTGAGATTGTATTTGCCTTGAATTATACATATCGAGAAGCATTAAACTGGAGAGCACGAAAATCAATCAACGAAAGTTAAAATTATCAATCAACGATCTCCGTCATCTACATGTAAAAATTATAATATTTCTCATACCTACACAACGAACAAGTCGCTAAAAGACATTCCACACATACACGCAAGAGCGCAAAAGTGAACGTTCGCATTATAAATCAAAGCAATCGACGCTATGCGCGCGCGCACGCGCGTCCTTCATTAGTTTTCCATTGCGGCTTTCTTCGATTGATTTTTGTCATGCCAAAAGATCGCGCCAGCAGTGAAAGTGCATATATCTATCCCTCTCCTTTTTTCTTTTCGGCGCGTCTATAATTAAGCGACGTATACATATTACACACATGCCACGGCAATGAAAGCGACGTATATAATGTGCGGGTTTAATATTTAGAGAGCACTTCGAGTATCTAATGGTGGAAAATGTCTTTCTTGCATCAATGTTTGCGTTTCGACTTTGTTATTCTTGCGCGCCTCTGTGGAATATTGCACGATGGATAGACTAATATATATATTTCGAAAGAGGTTCTCGCGTGATCTGTGAAGTATTTTTGACGCGCGAAAGTACGAAACGCCGGTTTTTATGCCTCGTAAAATCCGTCGCGTTGCATATTATCATTTCGCTGTTGAAGAAGAAAAAATGGCAAAATATCAAAACACTTTCCCAACGAATTTTGCCTTAATACCTATATATCAGGCAGGTCTCGTTCGTACTTTCGCAGTTAATCAAACGTGTCAAGCCAATGCTGTCATGAAACGATGAAATATATATACAAAGAATCACTTATATCCCATAGAATAAACATCATGGGTTACAATGAATAACGAATAAAATTGTTTTTTTTTCCTCTGAAATTTCTCACGTGGCAACAAATCAAGTCAGCGATACATAGAAAATCAACGAAACTCTCCCACACGTATATACTTTAATTGCCTATACGATTTTCTCGCGCTCTCCGGAGCTAATTGCCATGCACATAATATACAAGTCGCCTACGAATGATTAACAAGCTTCTCTCTCTCTCTTGCAATCGAAAGGATATATTTACAATTGTTTGCCAATCGTAAAAAGACTTTCACGACAAATTATATTGGGATTAATTGAACAATCAGTCGGCGCGCCGATTATCGGGAAAGTTACGATACTAACCTTGCTCAGGGTCGCGCTGGAGCAGCGCGAAGGCAGGAAATACGTAACGGCTTTTAATGCGATTCTAATGGGCTCTCTCTCTCTCTCTCGCTGCTATTAGTAACTGGCGAAATTCACTTTTCAGCCGTTACAGCTTAAGTGCTGAGTTCTAAACGCTACTTGCCCGATAATATGGGATTTTTTTTTTGCTTTTCTTTTGGCTTCTGTATGGAGTGATGTGAAAAATTAAACGTTAAATTAGGCGACAGTGAAGGATTGATTGGAGAGTTTCGAGTGCGTGTTGGGCAAAAACGGCTGAGTGATACGAATAGACATTGAAGTGCATATTTTTATTCTGAATTTTTTTTTCACTTGAAAAATTAGCTAAAAATGCAAGCTTGTCGAATTTATGATCGAATTAGTTTCCTAATAACGACATTCCGAATTTTTCTAAGCTTCAATCTTCCACATTAACGTCAATTTTCTAATCTCTTTGTATTTTACAACCTCACCATAACGTAAAAACGAAAAAACTTTCGCTTTCGCGATTCTAAAAACACAAACCCACCGTAAAAGCGTCTTTATTTCCTCTCTTTACGAGGATATCACTAGCACGTCGGTAAAGTGCATTCAATTTTTTTTCTGTGTGCCTCTTTCGCGTGCGTAATGAGGCGCGATTAAGCGGCCAAAGTAAGACGAACGAGGCTCATTTCGCGATTGGCTCACCCGAGATAAAATAGTGGATTAAAGCGATATAATCACGAGTGATTAAACATTCCAACTAAAAAAAAAGTCGCAGACTTGTGAAAGCATGATTCCTCAAAAAAAAAAAAAAAATAATAATAATAAAATCGTGCACCTTCTTAACGGACTCACGTCGACTGCTTTTAATATTTTGACGAAATTATCGGCTTTCGCCCGCCGTCCTCCGTTATATATGCATGTATATCCTGAACGGTCCTTTTAATTTTTTTTTCTCAACGCCGCGATATGATTACGCTTGGAGTTATCGACGAGTGTGCGGAATTCGACAAATAATTATTTTTCAAAATAACGCTTTCGATGCATTATCTCCGATCATTAAAATATAATTCATTGTTATTATCCGATCAAAACAGTGTACTATAAAATTAATAACTTTTACAGCTTTATCCACGGCGACATAATATAATCCAAGAATTCATCCACAAAAGTCGAAGGAAGCTTAAATATATTTAACAGCTGCGGCAAAGAACCGTTGACGTTATATAGACAGGATTGGCGCGGCTCGTCTTTTTAACGATCATTGTCGCATGGGCGGGGTATAGAATTCGTTGCGCTTTTAAGAGTCCTGTCACTTGCGTGCCGAGATTGCGACAAGCCTATACTACACCCTTCGCAATCCTTCCGGTTTTCACGCCTTGAGATTCCTCTGATGATGCAATACAAAACCCATCACACCTGTCTCATAAATATCGTCAAGATTTTTTGTCCTTCGTTGTACTCAACCAAGCGTTTTTTTTAAATACGTCCCTTTTGCTAATTACTCATTCGACAAAAATTGAAAGAAAAAAAAAGAATAAAAGGAGCAACGAAATGATCGATAAGTGGTGCGCGCAAGGTAAAGAGAGTCGCGTTATATGCTCTGCTCGTGCTGTGTGGTCCTGTATAATTTGCCTGACTCGTCTTACTTTCAAGCGCGCGCGCGCTTTTTTTTTTCTCGGTCGGTGCACTTGCGCGCACACGCGCGCGTTCGCTAACCAGGTTTGTTCTTGGAACGCGCGCGTTTTTCGGAAGCTTTACATGTTCAAGTGCACTCGATTTCTTTTTGTTGGTTGCGCATTGTTTTCTTGTAAATGATTGTTATTTCGATGATTTGTTCAGATAGGCAGATTATTTCTTTTAAATAATTAATGATTTACTGTTAAAATACACAAATTGGAAATAGAGCGGTCAATGAAAGTTGCGTTATGTGTGTGTGTGCAACCGATCGAATGTACACTCGCGTGTGGTCCCTTCATGTAATTTGCTTGCCTCCTCGGCGTACTTCCCGTAATTTTTTTTTCTTCTTCTTCTTCTTATTCGGTCGCTGCACTTCTTTCTTCACGCGTGCTCGCGCTTGTTCTCCGAATACGTCACGTTTATTTATTTATTTTTTTTCTTCTCTCGGTTTGCTTTGCAAAAATATTTCAATGATAATAGCGAGACTTTTGAGTCTATTAAATCGACGTTTTAAAGTGCACAGATGGGATTATTGGCAATTTAGAGAGAGAGAGAGAGAGAGCCAGACAATAACGGTTAATAGGCTATCGCTTTTGGCTTGCTGAATCATTTTCGCATGGCGATCGCTATCTTTTATATCCTCTATTTGTACAAGAGAAAGTATTGTAACAGAGTTTTGCTGCGGCTCGCCGCGTTAATACGAAAGGAAAACCGGCGATTTCGTAGTTCGAAAACTGCTTGCGAAGACAAAAATTCGTGTGATAATTTCGCAGACGACGATAATAATAATACTTTGACCTGAATTTTCATTCGAATGATATAAAAATTGATCGATGCATTCGATCAACCATGCCATTTTCAATCATCTCGTTGCTGAAAAAAAAAAATCCATCATACTCGTGTTAATAAGTCGATGCTACGTGAAATTTTCGCACTCGCGGTTCAGTATAAATTCTCGCGATTAATTCCATCGCTTTGTTCAACAAGACACGCGTTGCCCGCGAGCGAAAGTACAAAAATCCAGCGAAAACAGATTAGTACGTTATACACCTTTGCATCCACTTTCATTGCGCGTATACGTACGTATATCGATTACAAGAGCGAATTTCTTAAAATCCAATTAAGAAGCCATATCGCGACCTAGAAAATAAAATTTTCGAAGGATCTTATAAACGCAAGTGGCCGATCGATAACCGGCGGCGTGATATTCAAATTTGGCCCAGATATCTTCGTTTTTCCCACGCGATTTTTCGGACGCGCGTGAATTTGACGGGGCTAATTGAAAATTAACGTTTTTCCCTCGCGGGAGCTGCCACGTCAAAGTCTTCAACGAGGAGGGGAATATATAGCTTCGATCGAAAAACGCCACGCCGACGCTTATAAGGAAAATACACCGTGCTTCGCGCGCGAGAGTGCGAGAGAAAGAGATAACAGGCTGCTAAAAGTCACGGACACGTCGACAGAGGTCTTGACACGTTGATCTTCTCTCTCTTCCATTTTTTTATGTCTTCTTAACGTGGGTTTTATACTTTATTTTCTGTGTATATAGTGAAGATATGGTCAGTAGGTTAATGGGTAAAATTAATGGGATGTTACGCGGCTTGAAGTTAATTTAATTGCGATATTTAATTGAAGTTCTTACGAGTATCATCAGTGGATTGATTGACGCGACGGAAAACGATTTTACCATTTTTTTATATTGTGTAGCAAATAGAAAGAAAAAAAATTGTAAACTAACATTGTTCTTATCTACAGTAGCATTTGTAAGTCTTTTGATTAAGTCAGCCAGTGAAGCAAGAAAGGACAAATGTAGTCTAGACTTGGTTATATAGCGGAGAGGACGAGAAGTAATCACAATGCGGCGCCTCTCGCTCGCGTCATTCAGCTCCCTCCTGGGATATATAGATAAAGTCTTTGCGCGCAATTGGCGCTCCCTCGCGACTACTTTGTTCTCTCTCTCACGATCGCCAATAATAGCCGTATAGTTTTTCTTCCAATTGTATCTTCATTCTCCGACCGAGAAGTGTATCAATTCCATTTTCAATTTCCTTATACAGTTATATAAGTCTACGCGGTAAATTGCGAAGTACAGTTTATACATGATTTTTCTTTTTAATGAAATTTTTTTTTTTTTCGAGAAAAGTTTTCGTGCTAATTCGATGGCCTACGACCTTTATAGACGTTATAGCCTCGATTTACAGGCGATAATGAGCCGAGTTCCTTTGCCGAGCGAGAGAGCGCGTCCTAATTTTTTTTCTTCTCTCCAACCTTCCGCTTGTAAAAGTCTCGTTTTCCCGCGCGAACGTGTAGACAACGCTCTGGCTTTCTTTGTAGATTTATTGATGCGAGCTTCTCGCAACGTCGGCTTTTGGTCGATTAGGAAATCGATGCGGTACACGAGGTTTGACACTTTACTTTTTTTTTTTTGCTCTTTTTGGAGTATGTTTAGAAAGTTTCGTTGGGATGAACTATATAAAACTAATCGATGAATTTTCTTTTTCTGTTGCAGGTAATGCATCAAACGAAATACGCTTCTTACAAGTAGTAAGTCAAAAAATTTTTTGTCGACACGTCGATTATTCAATCTCTCATCGATGAATATTCGCGTCGTCCTCGTCGTCCCACATATATAAGCAGACATGTGTCTGTCTCGCGCGCGAGCGTCACTCGAAGGGTAAAAAAAAAGAAGAAGTATACCACGGGGATACTTCTGAAAAATTATGCAAAAAAAGAAGCGATGATCGCGGGGCACTTGGCAATTATCGGCGAGGATGAAAGTTTCTTACAGTTACGTCGTTATCGCGTGTGCGTCTCGACGACATACCGAGTTATTACTAATTTATACGCGAGCGTGACTTCATCGACTCGACGCGGCGGTGGGCCGCGTTTTTTTTTTTTTTGTTTCTTTTCTGCTTGCAAATTTGTCACGCTTCGCGACGAGATGTATTGCTTCGACCGCGAAATCCACTGGCAAAGTTGTTGCTTCGGTGTATCTTTGGGAATTTCGTGTGTTTATATGGGTTACCGATTGACCTTGAATTCGGATCGGATCATACCTTTGGGGATTGTTTCTTTTTTTTTTGTCGTTTTGGTTTCTTTTTGAAGCACCTTATTTCGCAAGTTATTCTCGCGAGTTTAATCCATCATGTGGGCGGCTTTATTGATCGAATTAAATTTTTTTTTGCAGATTAATTATTTTTTTTTTAAATTGACTTTTTTATTATTGAAAATATCTATATTTTTTATTACCTCTAAGCACTTAAAAAACCTAAGTACACCCAGAGAATTCAAACAGTGCAAAATTTCTCCGCCATAATCTCCACTAAAAATACCTGTTACACCATTACACATCGACTTTACGTACTGAAAAACAAAAAAAAAGAAAAAAAAACTTTTCCCTCGCTCCTAAACCTAAGTCACTTTAGGAGCTTTCCAACCGCTGTGGCATAGCACGGAGAGAGAGAGAGCACTCGATATTAAATTGATTTACGCCCCGCGGGAATCGTCCACTTTGTCGAGGCGATTGAAAACGCGCGAAATTCCTCGCGCCTTTGGCCGCCGCGCGCGTACCGAGATTTACGCGAAGGCCGCTGTCAAGTCGAACGATTGATTTACACTGCGGCAGTGTATGTGTATGTGTATGTGTATATGCAGTGAGAGCGCGGCCACAGATTCTCCTTTCTTGCAAGCCGAGCAAGCTCCCGATAATCTCGTGTTCTTCAGACAGAAAGAGACAGAGGGTGGCAAAAGCAACAAGTTACGAGGGAGGATTTCAAACTCTTTGCTATCTTTTTCTTTTTTGGCGTGTGATTATCGTTTGCGTTTAGTCCAATTCTTTTTGTCTATTTCAATTATAGTTCGAATCTCGGACGTTAATGAAAAATCGAATTATTATAAAATATGTGTTTTTTTTTAAACTATCGTCTATTTCAGAAAGATAGTTTCAAAGCATAAACTGTTCTCACACTTAAGAATTCACACCATAGCAATCTTCATACTACTTACTGCCTTTCTCTCTCTCTCTCTCTCTCTCTCTCTCTCTCTCTCTCTCTCTCTCTCTCTCTCTCTCTCTCTCTCTCTCTC